>BSBK01014709.1:0-63194 GCA_027943335.1 Chamaecyparis obtusa | reverse complement strand
CCTACGGGTCCTAACATGTGATAAGGTGAACTAGGACCCCTAGGAAGTCCCCATGACCCCTTTTGACACATTTGAATGCTCAAGTGTGTCCGAAGTGGTTGTAGGACCCCTTGGGACACACTTGAGTGTTCCAATGTGTGCACAGGGGTCATGGGGACTTCCTAGGGGTCCTAAACTTTGATAAGGCATACTAGGACCCCTAGGAAGTCCCTATGACCCCTTTTGACACATTTGAATGCTCAAGTGTGTCTAAAGTGGTCGTAGGACCCCTTAGGACACACTTGAGTGTTCCAATGTGTCCATAGTGGTCAAGGGGACTTCCTATGGGTCCTAACATGTGATAAGGTGTACTAGGACCCCTAGGAAGTCCCCATGACCCCTTTTGACACATTTGAATGCTCAAATGTGTCTGAAGTGGTCCTAGGACCCTTAGGACACATTTGAGCATTCCATTGTGTCCATAGGGTTCATGGGGACTTCCTAGGGGTCTTAACCCTTGGTAAGGCATACTAGGACCCCTAGGAAGTCCCCATGACCCCTTTTGACACATTTCAATGCTCAAGTATGTTTGAAGTGGTTATAGGACCCCTTAGGACACACTTGAGTGTTCTAATGTGTCCATAGGGGTCACAGGGACTTTCTAGGGGTCCTAACATGTGATAAGGTGTACTAGGACCCCTAGGAAGTCCCCATGACCCCTTTTGACACATTTGAATGCTCAAGTGTATCTGAAGTGATCATAGGACCCCTTATGATACACTTGAGCATTCCAATGTGTCGATAGGGATTACAAGAACTTCCTAGGGCTCCTAAGCCTTGATAAGGTGTCCTAGGACCCCCAAGAAGTCCCCATGACCCCTTTTAACACATATGAATGCTCAAGTGTGTCTAAAGTGGTTGTAGGACCACTTAGGACACACTTGAGCATTCCAATGTGTCCATAAGGGTCATGAGGACTTCCTAGTGGTCCTAACCCTTGGTAAGGCATATTAGGACCCCTAGGAAGTCCCCATGACCCCTTTTAACACATTTCAATGCCCAAGTGTGTCCAAAGTGGTCATAGGACCCCTTAGGATACACTTGAGTGTTTGAATGTGTACATAGGGGTCATGGGGACTTCCTAGGGGTCCTAATACTTGATAAGGTGTACTAAGACCCCAAGGAAGTCCCCATGACCCCTTTTGACATATTTGAGTGCTCAAGTGTGTCTGAAGTGGTCGTAGGACCCCTTAGGACACACTTGAGTTTTCCAATGTGTCCATAGGGGTCACGGGGACTTCCTAGGGGTCCTAACGCATGACAAGGTGTACTAGGACCCCTGGTAAGTCCCCATGATCCCTTTTGACACATTTGAATACTCAAGTGTGTTCACAGTTGTCATAAGACACCTTAGGACACACTTGAGCATTCCAATGTGTCCATAGGGGTCATGGGGACTTCTTAGGGGTCCTAAGCCTTGATAAGGGGTACTAGGACCCCTAGGAAGTCCCCATGATCCCTTTTGATAGATTTGAATGTTCAAGTGTGTTCAAAGTGGTCGTAGGACCCCCTTAGGACACACTTGAGCATTCCAATGTGTCCACAGGGGTCATGGAGACTTTCTACGGGTCCTAACATGTGATAAGGCATACTAGGACCCCTAGGAAGTCCCCATGACCCCTTTTGACACATTTGAATGCTCAAGTGTGTTTGAAGTGGTTGTAGGACCCCTTAGGACACACTTGAGCATTCCAATGTCTCCATAGGAGTCATGGGGAATTCCTAGGGGTCCTAACACTTGATAAGACATACTAGGACTCCTAGGAAGTCCCCATGACCCCTTTTGACACATTTGAATGCTCAAGTGTGTCTGAAGTGGTCGTAGGACCCCTTAGGACACACTTGAGCATTCCAATGTGTCCATAGGGGTCACAAGGACTTCCTAGGGGTCCTAACATATGATAATGTGCACTAGGACCCCTAGGAAGTCCCCATGACCCCTTTGGAAACATTTGAATGCTCAAGTGTGTCCAAAGTGGTTGTAGGACCCCTTAGGACACACTTGAGAATTCCAATGTGTCCATAGTGGTCATGGTGACTTCCTAGGGGTCCTAACACTTCATAAGGCGTACTAGGACCCCTAAGAAGTTCCCATGACCACTTTTGACACACTTGAATGCTCAAGTGTGTCTAAAGTGGTCGTAGGACCCCTTAGGACACACTTGAGCATTCCAATGTGTCCATAGGGGTCATGGGACTTCCTAGGATTCCTAACATGTGATAAGGCATACTAGGACCCCTAGGAAGTCCCCATGACCCCTTTTAACACATTGGAATGCTTAAGTGTGTCTGAAGTGGTCGTAGGACCCCTTAGGACACACTTGAGTGTTCCAATGTGTCCATAGGGGTCCTAACACATGACAAGGTGTACTAGGACCCCTAGGAAGTCTCTATGACCCCTTTTGACACATTTGAATACTCAAGTGTTTCTGAAGTAGTCGTAGGACCCCTTAGGACACACTTGAGCATTCCAATGTGTCCACAGGGGTCATGAGGACTTCCTAGGGGTCCTAACCCTTGATAAGGCATACTAGGACCCCTAGGGAGTTCCCATGACCCCTTTTGACATATTTGAATGCTCAAGTGTGTCTGAAGGGGTTCTAGGACCCCTTAAGACACACTTGAGAATTCCAATTTGTCCATAGTGGTCATGATGACTTCTTAGGGGTCCTAATGGATGATAAGGTGTACTAGGACCCCTAGGGAGTCCACATGACCCCTTTTGAGACATTTGAATGCTCAAGTGTGTCCGAAGGGGTCCTAGGACCCCTTAAGACATACTTGAGCATTCAGATGTCTCAAAATGGGTCATGGCGACTTCCTAGGTGTTCTAATGCATGATAAGGCATACTAGGAACCCTAGGGAGTCCCCATGACCCCTTTTAACACATTTCAATGCTGAAGTGTGTTCGAAGGGCTCCTAGGACCCCTTAAGACACACTTGAGAGTTCCAATGTGTTTGTAGGGGTCATGAGGACTTTCTAGGGGTCGTAATGCATGATAAGGTGTACTAGGACCCCTAGGGAGTCCACATGACCCCTTTTGACACATTTGAATGCTCAAGTGTGTCCGAAGGGGTCCTAGGACCCCTTAAGAAATACTTGAGCATTCCAATGTGTCAAAAGGCTTCATGGGGAATTCTTAGGGGTCCTAACACATGATAAGGCATACTAGGACCCCTAGGGAGTCACCATGACCCCTTTTGACACATTTGAACACTCAAGTGTGTCTGAAGGGGTCTCTCTCTCTCCGCCTCTAGTGAACTATTCTTTAAAGCCTCCATTTTTGCATAGCTAGGGTTTATGATACCTGTAAAAGGCACATTTAATACAAAGATTTAGCCGACCACCTTTAAAGAGCTAAAAGAAACAAGAAATAAATTTAGGCCAAAAATGCATACCGCATTTTTGTATGTAGTACCTTAAGCTTCAACAATCTAGCTAGCTTCCTCTGCTAAGCCACCAAGAACTTCATTAATGTATGCTCTAGAAGGAAAATTATAATTTCCATATTTCCATAAGAGATTCTCCAAAATTTGTATACAAAGGCATCCTATAGGGAAAAATGAAAAGGTTCCCAACGAATATCCATAATTCGTATACAAAAGCATGATACAGGAAAAATGACAAAAAAATAATAGCTAAAAGGCAAAATTTATCATTAACACTAACAGTACCAAGGTCATATCCGCTGTCAAATCCTGGCCTATGATGTGCAAAATGAGCAAACCAATTGAAATGAAAGGGAAGGGATCGATCAAATAGCGAAGGTACATCAAATCGGATCAATATCATAATAAATGTAGAAAATACTGTTATAGACAAAAATATTTGCATATTAATTCGTTACACCTTTCTCGAGCTTCTGTACCTTGCTACATAATTAGACATTTTCATTAGCAGAATTGAATTTTTAGGTTAAGTTTTACAAATCATCTTTTTCATCCAAAGGACGCAGATCGACTACTATATCTTCCTCAAATAGTTTGATTCTATTTCTTTGCTATGTTTTGCTATAATGCACAGGCAATTGAATCTATAATACTAGAAAGAATTCTTTAAGAGTCCAATCCAAATTCTTTAATGCTTCTAGTGAATCCAAATTTAGTTGTTATAAAGATGAGATGTTAGTGAATGACTTCTTGCTAATACTACGCTTCCACCATATCTAGATTTCAACCCTTTTGTGGATCTATAGGCTCAATCGCGAGCCCACAGGATTGGCCAAGAGAAAACTGTGATTGTATATCAATTGATTACAAAATGTTCAGTTGAGGAGAAAATATTGCAATGATCAAGAAGAAAATTGGCTATGGAAAATCTAGTTATGAATTCTGTTAAGAATGAAACTATTAAGGAATTGCATGATATATTACTCAACGGTGCAAGGAATATTCTTGATGAACATGGGATTGTAGTTACATCTATTCAATATACAAAGGAAGATATAGAAAATCTTCTTAATAGAGAGATTTTAATGTGAGACAAAATGACATTTCAGAAGAAAATGGTTATCTTGGTGCCATCCAAGGTATGCCAATTACTTAGGACGAAGAGTAAAAGCCCACAGTTAATGGGAAAGAGTGGGAAGAGCTTCTTGGACCCATGATAAAAGTTATAGATAAGGAGGAAGATCTAGGAAGGGGAAAGTGACAAAGGAAAGAAGTAAGATATGCATGTGAGCCTATGTCAGATGATGATGATGAGTACTCACCATCTTCTAGTAGCTCAAGCAGTGACAAAAGCTCTTCAATGCACATGTACACTATCACAAAAAAATTAGATAGAGAAGTAACAAGTGTTGTGGAATTATCCACAGAGCAATGTGAAATGAAGCCTCAAATTGGTTCATTAGTAGGAAAATAATTTGGTCATGCACTTCATTCTAGCACCACAAATATTTCTATTATAAATGCCTATTCGTCAATGGCCTTGCATTTACGGGACTTGGGAAACTAGGTTACTCATGTTGGGAAATATCCCTCAAATGTAAGTTCTTTGCCACCTTTGGCAAGGTAGTCTCACTCCTCATTTTACAACAAAGGGAAGCCATCTATGGTCCAAGGTTTTCATTTAGTTGACAAGTGGAGAGCTTCTCAAGGTATTGATCTCTTTCATAGATAAGTTCCTGATTCATCTCAAGGTTCTCATTTAGGTGACTAACTCCTTCGAGGTCCACAAATAGACCCATTGATTTCCAAAATTGGTAAAAGGGTAGACGCAATTTTGGAAAGAGTATCCCAATTGAAGAGAAATGGAAATTCCAGTGAGCATAAAGTTATTGTAGATCCAATGGGTGAATCTCCTCCACTGACAAATATAACTGCACTTCCAGAGACTTGAGTTTAAATGGAGACTATTTGTTCCCAAACATGCCCCAATCGAGTAGATGAACCGGATGTTGCTTGAGTAAAGAAGATAGTGGTTAATTAAAGAATATGCATTATCCCACTTGCTATTAGTTATTACTTTTTGAGCAGCTTGTCAACTGCTTCTGTGCAGGATTCCTGTAATATATAATGTCCTCATGCAAGTACATGCCAGTTTTTGTAAACATTTTCTATTCTAAAGGGTTAGTGAGCAATATCAAAGAAAAGGTTCTTGCATGTGTTATTTAGACACATCAATTTTAGGAAACCATTTTTCTCCCATTACATGGTAGAAATGCCTAGATTCACTTTGTCGGTATCAATAAGCAGCAAGATGAGGGAAGAAATATATTTGTGAAGAGGAAGTACAAATGTTACTATCTAAAACCATTTGGAGAGTTTAAATTCTTCTCCTGACTGTAATAAGAAACTCAAAATGTAGAAGACACCAAATAGTTGGGGCATTTATCTCCTATGACCTATGTCAATTTTAGTTCAATTCCTAAGGATGATATTCTCAATGTGTAAAAATAAATTGATGTGTTATTTTAAAATGGTGTTGACTAAAATTTATGAACATGTGTCAAATATCCATTTTTTCTAGAATTTGAAATAGAACCAGTGGCAATAAAATCAAATTTGTGAATTTCACATCCAATCATTGGATGTTAATCAAAAGTACAACACAGTAATATTTTTGAACCGATAAACAATCTTAGTCTTACTTCAAACCTACTCTTGTGTATGTGGGTTCTTGGAGGTATCTACTAAATAATGTGTGGACCTGTAATGTCCATATCCAGGACCTTATTCACTTTGCTTAAAACTCCTAATTAGAATTTGGATTTCTAATACCTACTGTGATATTATTTAAGTTTTCCTTGCTCCTTATTGATTAATATTGTAATGAAATGGTTATCCTTCACCTTCTCTCTCTCTCCTACTCTCTCCCCTTCCCCTTCTCTCTCTCCTACTTTGTCCCCTTCCCATTCCTCTCTCTCTCTCTCTCTCTCTCTCTCTCTCTCTCTCTCTCTCTCTCTCTCCACCTTCTCACTCTCTCTCTCTTCCTCAATGGCTGCCTATGAATTTTTAAATGGCTGATTAATTTCCTTTGCTTCTTTCAATGGCCATCCAAGATTTTTCTGCAATCTTCCAACCTTTCGCACATAGTCGTAAAATACATATTAATATATTATACATATAAAATAATATATAATATATGATATATAATGTAACATTTAATATTAATATATATTAAATAATATTTAAAATATAAAATGTATATTATATAATATTTAATATATAATATATAATCTAATATATATCTAATATATAGTTTTTGATATTAATATATAATTCAATAATATTTAATGTAAAATGTATATTATATTATATTTAATATTAATATATATATTAAATAATATTTAATGTAAAATGTATATTATATAATATTTAATATATATAATATATAATCTAATATATAGTTTTTGATATATAATATATCATATGAAGGATGGAGAAATGGGAGGGAGAAAGTGGACGGAAAGTGAAAATTCAAAATTTTGTCGTCATTTTCGGGTACCCAAAAATATCGGGTACCCAATTAGGCTCAGTATTGCTTTGTGCACCAAACCTACATGGTCAACTATTGAAATGTCTCAAAAATGTGTTTTCCCCTATTTCTTTGAGTTCCAGACTTCGACCATGTAGCTGACAACATTTTTTTCACCCGAATTTGATAAAACGAAAAGGGTATCTTAAGGAGATTATCAAATTTCTATCAATATAATTACTGTTAAATTTTGAATTTGGTAAGTAATTATTAGTTATTTTCTAATTGAGTTACCTCTAAAGTGCTGATTTATATATTGATTGAAAAATGACTATAACTTTCATACGGTATAACATTTTTGAAATCCGAAAAATGCTTCACATTCTATGCTTCGCCTACTATCAGGAAATTTTTCTTTTTTTTAAATTTTGTAAAGTGTTGAATGAGTTAAGGTGGTCAGACACGGGAGTTTTTTTATTCTAAAAATGTTGTAGTAGAAAATTCATAATTAATTTTTTTTTGGAATAAAATTACAAAAAAATATGCACCACATCTGAGCATGAGTCTAATACTTATATATAAATTCTTATAATAAAATATTATCATTTGATTATGATTAAGGTGGTCAGACATACACCTACTTCTTATTTTTTTTTGAAATTTTTGTACTGCTGCATTGAAATCTAGACTTTTCACCAATCATACTAACTATTTTTCAAAAATGGCCTAGCTGTTTAGAAATTACATTCAATTTTCTACACATTCTATTCTTACAACTTTTTGATATTAGGTTGATAGCTAGTTGAAATTTTCATGTCAAGTTGACTAACGCTGATTTGCTGATTTTTCATTGCCACTTAAGGGCATAGTTTGGCCCCTCATGATCTTGCACATACCCTCACAGTTAGGGTGAAATTTCATAAGGAAGAAATTTCTAGAAGAGAAATATTTAAAAGAAAAGATAAATGGAAGAACTCTAAAATGATTGTTCTAAGTCCTTCCATTCAAACAATCCACTATATTGCACTAGAGACCTGCATCTCCTTGATAGAAGAAATCAAGAATTGAGCTATTAATGAGTCATGAATATCTCTTTACATCGAAGATATCTAGAATTTCTATAGATGAATGTAGAGACATCTAATTATCATGACTATGATCAAATAAATCACATGTAAAGTTATTTGAAGGAGTATGTGGTAGTCTTATATTGCTATTATTGTATGTAGATTCAAAAACACATAGCTATTATGATGACAAATATTTGAAGTAAGTCATACTGAGATATTGAATTTAATCTACATACAATAACAACAATATAAGGAAGAAATTTCTAGAAGAAAAATATTTAAAAGCAAAGCTAAATGGAAGAACTCTGAAATGATTGTTCTAAGTCCTTCCATTCAAACAATCCACTGTATTGCACTAGAGACGTGCATCTCCTTGATAGAAGAAATTAGGAATTGAGCTACAAATGAGTCATGAATATCTCTTTACATTGAAGATATCTGGAATTGCTACAAATGAATGCATAGACATCTAATTATCACGACTATGATCAAATAAATCACATGTAAAGTTATTTGAAGGAGTATGTGGTAGTCTTATATTGTTGTTATTGTATGTAGATCCAAAAACACATAGTTGTTATGATGACAAATATTTGAAGTAAGTCATACTAAGATATTGAATTTAATCTACATACAATAACAACAATACAAGGAAGAAATTTCTAGAAGAGAAATATTTAAAAGCAAAGCTAAATGGAAGAACTCTTAAATGATTGTTCTAAGTCCTTCCATTCAAACAATCCATTGTATTGCACTAGAGACCTGCATCTCCTTGATAGAAGAAATCAGGAATTGAGCTACAGATGAGTCATGAATATCTCTTTACATCGAAGATATCTGGAATTGCTACAGATGAATGCAGAGACATCTAATTATCATGACTATGATCAAATAAATCACATGTAAATTTATTTGAAGGAGTATGTGGTAGTCTTATATTGCAGTTATTGTATGTAGATCCAAAAACACATAGATGTTATGATGACAAATATTTGAAGTAAGTCATACTGAGATATTGAATTTAATCTACATACAATAACAACAATATAAGGAAGAAATTTCTAGAAGAGAAATATTTAAAAGAAAAGCTACATGGAAGAACTCTGAAATGATTGTTTTAAGTCCTTCCATTCAAACAATCCAATGTATTGCACTAGAGACCTGCATCTTCTTGATAGAAGAAAACCTTTGAAGAAAAATAAATCAAGCGGTAGAATTGAAATAACACCCATACCATTGTAAAAGAAAGCACATGGGTAGCAAAAGTAGTGTAGCTTAAATCAATAGGTAGAATTGAAACAAGTTAGATGAATATCTATATCATCATACAGGAATGTTGTGTTGGTATCAGAAGCAAGGCCAATGAATCATAGAAAACAAACACTGCTATAAAATTAGATGGCAATTGCTCATTTCCTAAACTACAAGAGAGGAGCCTACAAATTGATTAAGCTCTTCCAAGAAACCAACTTCTCCCAAATTCAACCATACCCAATTAGGCCAACGCAACAAATCCCATGAAAAATGGAAAATGGGAGCCCAAATAAGAAGTATGACAAAAAGAATTCTGGCCATTCAATTTGGAGAACAGACTAAACTACCGACATCATTTACCAAGAAAACCCACAAAGGAAACCACACCCGCCCAGATTCAACTCAAAATCATTCAATGTCTCATTATCTGTGAAAAACACCAAAAATGCATACATGAAAATCAAAATTAACCAATCTCTCAAAATTTGTGAAATAGTGCAACCAGCAATACCCACATGAAGATCGTACCATAAAATAGATTGTCTGATGGTATCAACAACATACTAGCCCCAATATCAAAGACCGCAAAGGAGCATAGTACATACCAATGTGGACAATTATCTTATTTTACATCTCAAGTCAAAACCTTCTATGATTGTGACCTAAGAACAAATTCCTCATTGCAAAAATATAGCAAACTGAGTAACTTATGTATCACTTAATAGATAAATTGAGTTATAGGCTATTCATCAAGATCTTGGAAAACCCTAGAAATAAAAGAGGAAGAGTGGGAGATAGATAGTGGCATCGTGGCATCAAACAAAGCATAAATAATGTAACCACCCATACCTGTTGTAGGAGATGAAACCCTACGAGAACAAGAAAATGAAAAATGCAAAAAACCCCTTCGAAAAACCTACAAAGCTAAGGTGGGCGAAAATGAAAATGCAGATGCGTTAAAACATGGAAATGAAAAATGCAGTCTGAAACCCCAAAACTGATTCCAAGAAGACCATGAACTCGACAGAAAATTAAATGGGATTCATAAAATTCCAAAACTAGATTATAATTTTGAATTTGACCTCTTGGGTGGGAAGATGGTGCTGTCCATTTTGGTGGTATATTCAAATATTGATGGTATAACCCAATTTTTAAAATTAGCGTTCCAAATAGTGGATTCAGGTCAAAACCTGATTATCCACTTTCAATTCTAGCCATCTTCCTTGAAACAAATGGGGCCTAAAGGATCTCACAATACTATAAGACACCTTTGACATGGTAGATGGTCACTTCTATGAATGAGAGTTACACTCTCTCTCTCTCTCTCTACCCTCTCTATTTTCCCTTATTACACTCTTTCACCCCCTCTCTCTCTCTCACACACATGATCTCTCCCACTTTCCTACCTCTCTCTCTCTCTCTCTCTCTCTCTCTCTCTCTCTCTCTCACACACACACACACACACACACACACACACATCTAGCCCTTATAGGTCGGTGGAAGGACAGGGGTTGTTGAACAGTGAGGAACTCTATAATTTTTGCATTCAATCAATAAAAAGATCCCTGTTTTTCTCTAAGTTTTGGATTGAAATAGTGTGTGTGCAGATTTGCATGAACATAGGAAGAACTTTGGCTGATCTAACATGTTTCATTAAGTAGGACTCCATTGCACTTAGTTTGAATCAATTTTGTAGATTGGAGTCAAGAGTTGGAAGAATAAGCTTCTGGGTTTTTAGGAAAACTCTCCAAGACTAGGGTTTTGGCTGAAGATGCCCTAACTTGCATTTCCTTTGTGGGATTTCCATACGAAGTTTGGAAATGCAAGTAGGGGAAATGTATTTTAATTTCTCAAAGGTGCATAAGAAGGGAGATTGTTTGGAGAAATCTGTTTGCAGATTCTAGACCAAGTATCTCTATGTGCTTAGTTTAGGAAATGAAGAACTGAAGTGACAGAAGCACTTCGGGGGTGGATAAAAGCAATCTGAAGGTAGATTGTTGTCACTATGGGAATTTCAACACTGTTACATTTGGCATTCAACCTTGCATAACCAACTGGTGAAATTTTCTTTCATCAACTGAGTCAATTAGCCCTATTGGGACTAGCAAACTAGGAGTAATTAAGTGTTGATCTATGTGTAGGATCTTAGGATCTTGATGATTGTTACAAGTCATTGAAGGGTGTCTGAATATATTTTGTTTCCTTAGTTTTCTTGAAAAAAACTAGAAGTAGAACCCTTGATCCTCATCAGAAGGCCACAAGCTTAGCAAGGTTTAAAATTTTAAACTTATTATCTAAATCATGTTGTGTGTTTTGAAATCACTCCCATAGAAGACATTTTGTTTGTGTATGGAACCTTTCCATCCCCTTATCAAATATTTAGGTTCCCATCTGAAGGATAATTTAGTAAGGTGTTTTGCAGTAAGCATTATCGAGTGTTAATAAACTACTCGGTAAAGCTACCAAACCCACTCGGTTAACATAGACACCGAGTACTGACCGAGTATTAACCTATCACTAGTAGAACCCAAGGGAGTCCAAGTCGGTTGAAGACACTAAATCCTCTAGTGAGGATAGTGTAATTGTGTTTGTTGAAGGATCTTCTAAAGGTCTAAAGCACTCTCCTAAGCCTACTCTTAGTTTAGAGTAACACCAAAGGTCTCACCATTTATCGAGCTGCCTAGATAGGGGAGAGTTTTGCGTCAAGTGGTATCAGAGCACCTAAGCTCCTTAGGGTAAAGATATACCAGAACCATGGAAGGAGAAGATGATGGAGGATTTTCATCAAGGATGACCAATGTAGAGATGGTAAGATACCTGAGAGAGAAAAAGACGTAGCATGATGATCAGAGAGACACCGAGATGTAACAGATGAGGCAAGAGATGGACAAGTTGAAGGAAGAGCTTCAGAAGAGAGGTAGTGGAAACTCTGAGAATGTCGAAGCAAGGAGTGATGAAGAACCCCTTGAGCAGGAGGAAGAAGAATGTCCTACAGACTAGAGGCTACTTATGAAGACTCTAAAATCTATGAAGAGGAGAACCATGGATGCCAAGCTTGAGTTGCCTACATACAATGGGAAGATGGACCCAGATGCTGCAATGGATTGGGTGGATGTCCTAAATAGTTTCTTTGATTATGAAGACATCCCTGAGAATCAGAGGGTGAAGATTGCTAAGTCAAAGCTCAAAGGCTTTGCACTCACATGGTGGAACTTCACTCAAGATGATAGGGTGAAAAATGGAAAGAATCCAGTCACCACTTGGAAGAAGATGGTGACCTTACTTAGGGAAAATTATGTCCCTAAAGATTATGAAGTCCAACTTCATAAAATGAGAATGAGTCTAAGACAAAAAGAGATGGACATCTCTAGCTATACCGAAGAATTTCAGAGATTGGTGACGAAATCTAAGCTTGCTAAACTAGAATGTGTAAAGCTTGCTTGGTATATGCAAGGCCTAAAGGTCTTGGTTCAAGATGAAATCGGTTTGACAAGCCCTACCATAGTGAATGAATGCTATCAATTGGCATTAAAAGTTGAAGAAAAATTAAGGAGGAATGAACAAAGTGGTAGAGGAAAAGCCAAGAATGAAAGAGGTAGAGGAAACTTTGGAGGAAGAGGACAGAGTAATAGACCATAAGGAGAAGCTAATAAGGAGAACACCCAAGGGGAAAGTAGTTGAAGAGGTGGATACCATGGTAGAAGAGGAAATGACAGAGGTAGAAATGGGGGAAGAAACAATGGACAAATCAGATGTTATAACTACAATCAGACATGGCACTATACCAATAGATGTCCAGACAGAGACAAGCAGAATAATCAAGGTGAAAGAAGAGCCAACTTAGTACAAGAGGATGATGATGATAGTTTGAGAGACTATATGGGAGAAGATGGAGTAAACCTCATGATGAAGATGACTTTGATCCAAGCACTAGTACTGGTGGAACCTCCCCAAAGGAAAAGTCTTTTTAGAACCAACTGCAAGAGCCATGGAAAGGTATGCAAGTTAGTAATTAATTCTAGTTCTACTAAAAATCTTGTATCTAAGGAAATGGTAGATAAATTAAAATTGGAAAAGATGCCCCACCCAAACCCATCCCATGTATCTTGGTTGATAAAAGGGCAACAGACCCTCATAAATGAACAAGCTTGGGTAGATTTCTCTATTAAAGACTATAAGGATAGAGTTCTTTGTGATGTTGTAGACATGGATGTATGTCACCTATTGTTAGGATGTCCATGGCAGTATGATATGTAGGCTAAACATGATGGAGTCACAAACAAATACCAAATTATTCAAAATGGTCACAAATCCAATTTTCTCCCTCTCCCTGATCCTCCACAAGAAAAACCAAAAGAACAGCTAGTCATGCTTGCAGGAGAACAAGAAATGATAAGTACTATTCAAGATTTTGAGGTAGGATACTCCCTTGTCCTTAAGCAAAAGGAGAAAATAGTGCACAATGAAGTATCAAAGGAAGTAGATGGTCTACTGCAGAAATACAAAGGCATAGTTGCAGGAGACACACCAGATGAACTCCCACCATTGAGGGATATCTTTCACCAAATAGACTTTATCCCAGGTGCTTCCGTACCCAAAAAAGCTGCTTATAAGCTCACTCCTGATCAAAATGTTGAATTCACTAGACAAGTTAGTGAATTGTTGACTAGAGGACTCATACAAAAGATTTTCGGCCCTTGTGTAGTCCTAAGTGTTTTAGCCCCTAAGAAGGATGGAAAATGGAGACTATGCACTGAGTCTAGGGAAATAAACAAAATTACAATCAGATACAGATTCCCTATACCCAGGATTGAAGATCTTTTAGACCAATTTGGAGGAGGATGTTACTTCTCAAAAATTGACCTTAAATTTGGTTACCATTAGATAAGGATAAGGCCTGGTGATGAGTGGAAAACCACATTCAAAATGACAAAAGGATTATATGAATGGCTTGTGATGCCATTTGGCCTTAGCAATGCTCCTAGCACCTTCATGAGATTAATGAATGAAGTGCTTCAAGATTTTACTGGAAAGTTTATGGTGGTCTATTTAGATGACATCTTAATCTTTAGTGGGACTCTAAAGGAACACATGAGACATTTGGAGCAAGTTCTCCAAAAGCTACACAAGAAGAAACTATCTATCAACTTGGAAAAGTGTACATTCATGCAACAAGAGTTGATATTTTTGGGTTTTGTTATCTCAAAGGGCACATTGAAAATGGATCTTGAAAAGGTAGAGGCTATCATTAATTGGCCCATACCAAAAAATCTGGGAGAAGTCAAGAGCTTTCATGGATTGGCTACCTTTTATAGGAAATTTATCAAAAATTTTAGTCACATTTGTGCACCTTTACTTGATACCATCAAGGGTGGTAGAAAAAAAAAGTTCCAGTGGACAACACAAGAAGATGAAGCTTTTAAATACTTGAAGGAAAGAGTAGCACAATATCCCATTTTGGCACTATCGACCTTCGACAAATTGTTCATAGTGGAAACTAATGCTAGCAATTTGGCCATAGGTGCAGTCCTGAGTTAGGATGGAAGACCAATGGCTTTCTTCTCTGAAAAACTAAATGAAGCCAAGAAGAAATACAACACATATGACTTGGAATTGTATGCAATGGTTCAAGCCCTCAAGAAATGGAGGCACTACTTGCTTCCTAAAGAATTTATTGTCTTTATAGATAATCATGCCTTGAGTTTTCTGAATAGTCAGGACAAGCTAAGTTGCAGGCACATGAAATGGGTTGAACAACTTCAAGCATTCACATTTTCCATAAAGTGTGAGAAAGGAACTTCAAATAAAGTTGTAGATGCTCTCAGTAGAAGAGTAATCTTGGTTGAAGAAGTACAGGTACAAAGTATAGAAATTGATGCCCTCAAACACCTATACAAGGATGATTCAAATTTTGGTGATATCTATTAGGTTTTCTCTACTCTATCATATGCATATAATACTACTTATTCTAAATACTTATTGCAAAATGGCCTTTTGTTCAAAGGAGGTCAACTTTGTATTCCTAGATGCTCCATGAGAGAAAATCTAATTAGGGAGAAACATTGTGGTACACTAGGAGGTCACTTTGGCATAGATAAAATACTTGAACTTGTAAGGAGAAACTATCATTGGCCTTGGTTATCGACTGATGTCCACAAATTTGTTGAATCATGCACTATTTGTCAAAGGGATAAAGGAGTCAGGACCAATCAAGGTCTCTATCAACCACTACTGATCCCAACAAAGCCATGGGACAGTGCGAGCATGGATTTTGTCTTAGGGCTACTGAGAACCAAACAAGGATTTGATAGTATCTTTGTCATAGTTGACAAATTTAGCAAAATGGTACATTTTGTTCCTCGTAAAGTCTCTAATGATGCTTCACATATTGCTAACTTATTTTTTAAAGAAGTCAAAATTCATGGATTACCAACATCCATTATCTCCAACAGAGATGTGAAATTTCAGGGACACTTTTGGAGAACCCTTTGGAAAAAGTTGGGGACAAATCTATCATTCAGTTCTGCATACCATCCACAAACCAATGGGTAGACTAAAGTTGTAAATAGGTCATTAGGAAACCTTTTAAGGTGTCTAAAAAAACAATATGGATAGACTTGGGATGCTATACTTCCTCAAGCATAATTTTCTTTCAAGGACTTAGTAAACTAGTCAATAGGGAAGACACCATTCCAAGTGAATTATGGACTCCATCCAAGAGGAGTTATGGAACGAAGAGAGTTACCAAATGACTTTAAAGTTAGTGCATAGGGAGAAGAACTGTCAGCATGGATCAAACAGATTCATGACCAAGTACGAGATACATTGATACAAAATACTGCAAAGTATAAAGAACAAGAAGATAAGTAGAAGAGACATGTTACTTTCAAAGTAGGAGATCAAGTATGGGCATACCTGAATAAGGAAAGGCTACCTATGGGACATACCAAATTACAGATAAGGAAGATCGGTCCCTATCAAATACTTCATAAATTTGGGGACAATGCTTATGAAATTTCTTTACCACCTACTATTTCTATTTCTCCTATCTTTAACATTTGTGATCTCACTCCTTTTAAGGGTGATACAAGATCTAATAACACTTTGCAGGGCACTAAAGATGATTAGACCGAATGGATAAAGGACTTGCTAGTGAGCCAACCTCTACAGTTGGAAAATATTTTGGACTCTAAAGTTGTCAAACAAACCAGGAAGAAGGCCTACAAAGATTACTTGGTCAAATGCCAGGGGTTACAAGACATTGATGCTACATGGATGAGTGAAGAGTGTATCAACAAGCATGGAACTTTAGTTTAGAAACTTCTCTCAAGTGGGACTTGAGTTTTTAAAACATGGGAGTATGGTGCAGGAGCACCCAAGGAACACTTCCCACTCTTCACAACTTTTAGATTGATAGGTTAAATTTTAATAAGCCTACTTGTAAGACATAGTCACCCTCGGTGTGATTATAAACCATGGGTTTTTGACTATGGTCCAAAGGCACATTTAGGGTGTTAGGTTTCCTAGGTATCTTTTAATTTATTTCAATAATGTTAGGCATTAGGCCTATAGGCTCATTAAGAGAAACAATGCAACATTTGTAAAAGTTGCAAAAATGTAAGAAATGTTGTCAGAAACTTCTTTGGAAAGTTGCTACCGACCTGTTACACAACCACCCAATAGTCGCAACCATTTGAAAAATGGTTGGATCCATTGAGGAAAGTCTTCATCTAGCCCTTACAGGTGGATGGAAGAATAGGGGTTGTTGAACAGTGAGGAACTCTATGTAATTTTTGCATTCAATCAATAAAAAGATCCCTATTTTTCTCTAAGTTCTGGATTAAAATATCTGTGTGGATTTGTGCAAACATACGAAGAATAAATTTGGTTGATCTGACATGTATCATGAAGTAGGAATCCATTTCATTTATTTTGAATCAAGTTTGTAGATTGGAGTCGAGAGTTGGAAGAATAAGATTCCAGGTTTTCAGGAAAACTCTCTTGGACTAGGGTTTTGGCCGAAGATGCCCTAACTTGCGTTTCCTCTATGGGATTCCAATACAAAGTTGGGAAATGAAAGTAGGGGAAATGTATTTTAATTCATCAAAGGTGCAGAAGAAGGGGGATTATTTGGAGAAATCTCTTTGCAGATTCTAGACCAAGCATCTCTATGTGCTTGGTTCAGGATGTTAGGCCGTTTTTCCAATCATTGCAGAATCCTTTAAAATGGCCTTTACTCTGCAAATTTTGAGGTTGCCCTGCTTGACCCGCAGTCACAGTTTTGATGTGCATTGAAGATCCTTAGTGTTTCATGCTATGCGTGTCCTGCCTTGTGCTCTTCGTGTTGTCACCTTGCTTCAACCCAAGTCACCTTCCCTAATGTGCAAAACCCAAAAAAAATTTCAAATTTTGAGGTCTGCAGGAAATTTTTCTAAAAATTTTGCCACAGTGTCGAAAACATACAATGTTTTTGAAATCCCATGATTTTTTCAGCTTTCCTACTACCTTTCAGTCTATTGTAATTCCTGTGTGTTTTCAACCTTTTGCCGAAAACCTGCGTTGTTTTTGACCCTTTGCCTTAAGCTTAGTGCACTTGTCTTTTGGTGCTGAAAACTTTGTATGTTTTCAACTTTGTCTTAATTGTGCATGTCCGACCGTGTGGTGGGTCTAGCTTTTTCTCTATTGGTTGTCGCATGGCCGCATGTTAGAATTTTTTGACATGCGATCATGCGACCGCTTGCCACCTGTATGCACCCTAAAATGGTCGCCTAGACTTTGGGCCCCATTTATTTGATTTATCAACCCTGAATCATTTTGATCAATAATCAATATTCTCAACATTATCAATTTCTTGATCAAATCTTAGTTTCGATCATATATTGGATTTTTATCCTATGGGCTAAACATTTATCCTAAGTCTTTACTTACTTAAAAGGAATATTTCCTCCCTTTTTAATTAAATAAAGAGACCCACCTTTTCTCTTGTCCTAAGTTGCATAAATAAAGCATTATTCCTATTTTACAAAAAGAAAAAAAGCACTTTTGTCTCACATGGACACAAAGTCAATTCCTATTGGAGGATACTTGTGCACACGGATCGCTCCTCTTTCAAGCTCCACCGCCGATTAAGACTTTTTGCCTCTTAATCTCCATGGTCCATTCCTTTGTATTTCTTATAAAAGGAAAGCTCTCTCCTTCATTTGCATCATCACATTTTATGCTAACCTTATGCTGCAGGAATCCTTGAAGACTTTGAAGCTTTTTAGAGATCATTGTTGCATCTTACTTTAGATTTCTTCATTTGCTTCATAGTTTAGTTTACATTCTTACATAAGTAGTTTCATTTTTCATGGCTTTCATAGCTTAGTTTTCCTTTTATGCAATAACATAACCTCACATAGCTTAATAGGAAGGATTTGTAACACTTGTTGTTTCCATTTCATAGCTTAGTTGCATTGCATTTTCATTTCCATAGACTAGTTTGCATTGCATTGCATTTTCATAGTGATTCTTGAGGATATTGGCACTCTTGCCCTTGTCCTCATTTGAATCTCTCATTGTGTGGTTGACTAGCAAGGTCACAAGCTTGTAGCTCTAGCTGAGAGAAAATACACCATAGTCGCTTGCAACTCCATGCATAGAGAGCTCTGAGCCGCTTTGTGAGGCCTCATTCTTGAGCAACCTTGCATGTAATGGTTCATAGAAGTGCACCATTTTAGCGTGTACATTTCTAGTGCCCACCGTGGGGCAAAGTAGATAAGCTTTGTCCTTTAATTTCTTGCGTTTTCATCTTTTTTTTGGATTATTTTTCATAAATTTTGCAGTCTCTGGCCTTTTTCTCAGAATATCGCACGATACTTCTCAGGTATATCGCATGATATATCTTACTATACTAGTGAGACACTTCACCCTAGAGAAGAATCATCTGGCAGTATTAAGGTATATCGCCTGGTGTCGTGCGAAGTATCACCCGCGTATAGAGAAGTATATCGCCCGAACCGAGGTATATCGCATGGGAATAGAAAACTATATCGCGCGATACTGGTGAAGTTTAGGGTATATCGCCTGATCTGACAAAGACCTACAGTTCAAGCTTTATCATCCAAATCTGATCATATTTAGTTTGCTAGTTTGCTTTACTGTATTTAGATAGGTCTAACCTACATATTTTAGCTTAGGTAAATCAGTTTCTTGAAATTTTTTTCATTTAGATTTTGGATTTTTCTAACATTGTGAGCCTAACTAGTTGTGGTTGTAGGTGCCTTTGCTTGAGAAGCTTGCCAAAAATCGCATGTCAAAGAGGGCTACTAATAGTTTTTGCAGGGCTGCCCAAAAAGCATAAAAAAAAAATAAAAAATCTTGCTTGTTTATTTGCTTTCCTTTCAAGTGTGGCATTCACTAATTGTATTAGGAATTTTTAAAACCTTATGAAAGGGATTTTGAGGTGGTAGGAGAAGTATTCTCTTCACCTTTAGGTGAATCAAAAAATTTTGACCCATCTTAAGGTTTTGGAAGCAAGGGAGTAATTGAATCTCTTTGCTTGGTATGTTTGGGAGAAGTTTTTGAGATAGGGGAGTATGCTCTTCACCCTCATGGTGAACCAAAAACCTTGAACCTCAAAAATCATTCATTTTTTTGTTTAGTTTAGGAATCCTTTAGCGGGCCTGCTCTTGAGCAATCAAGAGGAATGACTCAAGTGGGGACAACCTTGTCATCATTTTCCTTGGTAGCAAGTTATTCCAACTCACTATAATTTCAAGGCTATCAAGGACACCAAAAACCTTAGTAGACATAACACTTATCTTTGTTTGATGTGAGTAGCTCATGGGATTGCAACTATGGGAAAAACATTGAACAAGAATGTTTAAGTTACTCTTGAGGCCGCGAGGTCCTAGTCTTTTATGAGGAGAAAGATGGGTGTTGTGAATGGAAATCCTTATTAAGAACCATTAGATAGAAGCCACCTTGTTTAGCCGCTTATCTTCTTAGTGCAAGGATTGATCCAAGTGGTTTACCCGAATCACCTTAAGATACTCACCATATGTGTCCCTTTGGTTGTGTCATTTGACACTTCCACGACAAAGCCAATATCTCTTGTGGGTAACCACTTGGTGTGAGGCAAGGGGGCATCAAGTTGTGGGCTAAGTTGGTAATATTGAGCCTTGACTTTTTAGGATAGACTTTCTTGAATTGTCTTTGGTTGTGTGATGCCAGTATAAAAGTTCTCACATAGAAACGATCGGTAGCATTCATAAGGTGCTTTTTCAATTCTGATATCACAAGTGTTTGCCTTGGCAAGGTTGCTTTTGCCCTTGTTTCAAGTGTTTTGAGACATGTTTGATCCCTCACTATTTGCAAACCTGCCAAAATTCTGCTGATGTTGTGACTGAAATCGAAAACATCAACCCTCAGACTGAAAATTTTGACCAAGCAGACCCAAAAATGCAAATTTTACACAGTTCTACTCAAGAGTTAAGTAATCTTGCAATAGTATCGCACTCTTTAGAGCAAAGTATTGCATGATACTTCGCGGGTTCGAAAAGTATCACCTGCTTTGAGAAGAAATATCGCGTGATAGTTCACCCCTGGCAGACTATTGCCTGACCTGCCTGGAGTTTATCGCCTGACTATTATAAGGTATATCACCTGGCATAAGGTGAAGTATCACGCGGTTGTAGGTATATCACCCTAGTAGCCTGGAGTATATCACCTAGGTAATTTCTATCGTGCTTGCAATTTGGTCAGTTTCAGTTGTTGTTAATCAGGTTAGGTCTTAGAGTAGGCTTCTTGCTCTGACGTTTGAGACCTGTCTTGACTCTAAATTTCTGGTTTTAGTCCTCTGGGATAGCATCATCTGATTTACGAAATCACTTTGGAATAATTGTCAAATTAGAAGGTCATTCTTGGTGCCAAGGTTCATCTCTAAGATTGTTAGCCACATTCTTAGAAAATTTTAGTGCTCTTATTGTCCAAATCGCTTTCATTTAAATCTCAATTTCAATCATATTTTGGCCTAGTCCAACCTCCTAGTTCAAAAGTGCAAGGGTAGTCACCCTTTGATTTGAAGCACCTCTTTGACAGTTTTGGTAAAGCCCCTTTTCTATCTTCTCATTTCTCTTTGGACAATAGAGGACTTTGATTATCCTAGTTTGGCACGAACACTTTGAGAGGTCACCTTATCATTGAGAGTATCTTTCTTTCATGTCAGTTACAACAAGGTACCAAGTCAATCAAAGGAAGTGACCCCCTGTTGCCTTTAGCCAGTTACCACCCATCAAGACTTGTCGATAACATAAGGGAAAAGGACCCCTTTTTGATCAATCACCTAAGAGTGAATTTGAGGTTTGTTTTAATCCGAAAGCTAATCCTAGTGAAGTGAGTACCTCTTTTGTACCACTTTCATCAAGTATGGACATGAGTTACACTTTCACCCGACAATAAAGAGAAGCCATGAATCAAACTCTTGAGGATATCTTCCAACGACATAGAAGATAGTACGGTGGTTCTTCTCATGCTAGTCCACCTGGGTCACCTCCCCACAATGCAAGGTATTTTGATGCTCACCAACGAGCTGAGAGACATCATAAGCAAGCTCACTCAGATTCAGGGTCACAACACGAGGACTAGAACAACGAATCTAGTGATCACCACATAAACGTAGCAAATGCAATAAGGCATTCGAGACCATCCTCCCCACTTAAAGACACCTCTCAATATTCAAATACAAGATTGAGAAGCATTGAGAGGGAGAAGCAAGCCTATTTGGATGAACAAGCTGCTAAAAAGGAAAAATTTAGACAACTAGAAGAAGAGGAACGTGCGTTATTGGATATAAAGAAGAGAGTCACCCAAGAAGAAGAAGATAGACTCTATGCACAATAATCCAAAGCCATTTCAATGGGAGGGGAACCAATAGTGGGACCAACTCACCCCCATCTACCCCTTCGGCAAGTCCTAGAAGAAGATCAAGGACACCCTCACGATCCCCAAGTCCTAGAGGAAGAAGGGTTTCAAGATATGATCATCATAGGAGATGATCACCTCATAGACATTCAAAGCAACCCTCCAAATGAGCACATCATGGCTCACAACATGGAGGAAGTTATGCCAAATTTGACCATATGGATTTTATGACTATGCAACAAGAACCATCCTTTCAAGCATATGTGGAATGATATGTGGAACAAAACAAGGATCAATTCCTAGAAAGCCTTATCAAAAAAGGTGCTAAAGTTCCATATGATTTTGATGTCCACCAAAAGATTAAGAAATAAAATCCTTCAACCAATGAGGTGATCATGCAAATGCAGAAGGACATAGAAAGGATGAGGGCTCCTAAGAGCACATTTAATTTGGACTCCATATGTCCCAACCCAATTGACAAGAGTGTGTTGTTGGTTGAGTTCCCTAAGAAAGTTGAGTTTCCAACCTATGACAAATATGATGGCGTTGGTGACCCTCATGACCATGTTTGATAGTTCTACATAATGAGTTTTTCTTTTCATCATGAAGACTCCTACTTGATAAGATTATTTCTAAGGAGTCTCAAAGGTCAAGCCATGGAGTGGTTCACCAACCTTACTCCTCCAGTAAAGTCATTTAAAGAACTCGTCCAAAGATTTGTTTAGCATTTTGCTTATAATCTATCAAGGTCGATCACAATGCTTGATTTGTGCAAGCTTAAACAAAATCAAGGAGAACCTTTTGTCACTTTCCTACAAAGATGGAGACGTTTGTGCTGAAAATATCCCAGGACAATTCCTGAGGAGGAAAGAATAGACATCATTGTGAGTAACTTAGTGCCGGAATTAAGATATGAGGTAAAAAAGATATCATTTAATTCTTTCAATACCATGGTAGAAGTGGCATGTCGCATAGAGGATGTCCTAAAAGAACAAGGAATTTTGGCTAAATCAACTAATAACAACAATGGCCAAAACAACAACAATCATGGTTATAAGGACAAAAAGAACTCCTATTGGAACAAGAATAAACAGGTGGTCAATGATGAAGTTGTTGACTCACCACAACCTAAGAATGAAGGAGTTCTTAATCTCTCCAATGTGGTACAAGCCATGAAGTTGCAAGTGTCCTTAGGACAACAAGAGAATAAATCCAAGTATCAAGGGAAACCCAAGAAGGAAAAGAGACAATTCACCAAACTTGGGGACTCCGATGCCGACATTTTCAAAACACTAATTGCTCATAATTTGGTGCAACCTCAGGATCTTGCCAGGCACCGCATACCTGATCCTAAACCTCATTAGTGGGATGAGAAAGCCTTTTGTGTCTTCCACAATGGAATTGGACATGATATCAAAAATTGTTTTAGGCTTAAACATCTTGTCCAAGACCTGATTGAAAGTGGGCAATTACAAGTTGATGGTTTAACCACTAATGCGGATCATAAGGCTTTTAAGGAACCCTTGCCCAAATATGAAAAAGGGGAGAATTCTAACAAAAAGAATGGAAAAGCTGCTATCAACTATGCCTACACAAATGCTGAAAATGTGATTAACATGCTTGAAGTGGCTGATGATAATATCAACATGATGAACGGGAAAGATCCTTATGGATATGATGTGGATTCAACTCCTATGTCTAATGAAAGACCCATTGTGGTGCTAAGAGGTCCTCACTCATGAAGAATGCCCCAGTCCCTCAATGCTATCACTAGGGGTCAGGCTCAAGCTCCCATCATTATCAGAGGTCCTAGCACTAGCAAGTCTAAGCAGCCCATGTCCAAGGGTGTTCCTCCTAAATCTGTCATTGGTCCTGATTTCAATTATAATCTTATTGACCAATTACAACATACACCCACGCAGATATCTATTTTTGAGCTTTTAGAATTGTTCCCTAAGCACAACCGTGTCCTTGAGGATGCTTTGCTCAATTCCAAAATATGGTCAACCATTTGGCTAGCCCTCATTACCTCACGTTCTCAGAAGAAGATGACAAATCCATCAGTCACCCACATAACTTGGCCTTACACATCGAAGTCAGGATTCATAAAACCCGTGTCAGGCATGTATTGATAGATGGGGGTGCGGGGCTCAATATTTGTACCATGAGTTTATTGAAGGCTCTAGGATATTCTGAAGATGTCATTGACACAAGGAAAAAGATCACAATCAAGGCATATGATGAAGCAGAAAGAAGTTCTAAGGGATTTGCCATTTTGCCTATTCGCATTGGTCCAATAGAAAAGGATATCTTATTTCAAGCTATTGATGTTGGACCTTTAGCCTACAACATTTTGCTAGGTAGACCATGGATTCACAAAATGCAAGCAGTCCCATCAACGTATCACCAGTGTGTTAAGTTTCCCTATAATGGTGTAGAAATTTGCATACCTGGAGATAGTGCTTTGTCAGTTAATAACATTTCTATTGGATCACATGTACCTTTCAATAGGGAAGCTGACAATCCTAATATTTCACTTGAACAATGCAAGAAAAAGTTTAAGACCATAGATCTTGGGATGGGAGATTATAAAATTGACTCTTTTACAAAAATGTCAATCTCTCCTAGGTCTTATGGGAAACCATCACCAAATATGAAACCTTCGTCATCAGCAATGACATTATTTGGAAAATTTGTTGAGTCTTCGGTTCCTATTCAGGAAGAGAAAGAGGAAGTTGCCGTAAGGGACTGGATCTATCATGAGGAAAAATACCAACACAACGAGAACTTTGCTCCTTCACCTAAAGCTTATGGGAGAGGGTATACACTGGTTAAGAATATGGGTTATCCAGGATATGGTCCCCTTAGCCATAGGTTGGATGCTAAAGCTGAGCCTCTTGACCATGCCCTTTTTGTATGAAAGAATAAGTCAACAGTTGGCTTAGGTTTTGAAAATAAGAAGAAGAAAGGTGTTCCTGTCCCAGCTGCGACGGACAGTAACAGTGATTCAGACTATACACTTGATCTTTCTAATCAACAAAACATGTTTGATGATTGGGTGCCTTCAACAAATCTTCTTTGGGGAGATTCAAAAGATTTGATACTTGACGGTCCTACTATCCCAGCTACGACAGATAGTGACTATATGAATGCTAGATTGACAATGGAACGTGTTGCTATCCTAGCTGCGATGGATAGTAACAATGCTAGCATTAGAGAAGGGGAAACCTTTCCCAACCTTGAGGCTTCTACATCACGAGGCCCAAATGATGATTCAGACATAGACTCCCATGAGTATGAATGGGACTCACTTTCAGATGCGACAGTTGATTTGGACATGGATGTTGTCCATACTTATAGTACCCAACCCGATGCAGCCAATGAGCTTAGTGTAGGACTAGAGGATTGTACTCCTCAAATTGCCTTAGTGGACGATGCTTTGTTTGGTAGGATGAGTCCTAATTCAGGTATCTTAGGAGAGGACTCAATGAACCCCAATTGTATGGTCACCAGAGATAACACCTTTCACATAAATAACATTGAACCAGTCATTGACCTACCCCTTGTTCACTATGACCTAATTGACTGGTCTCAGCACCATCAAGAGCCTAGATTCCTCACTTTTCAGAATGACTATGAACTTGCCTGCTATCTAAATGCTCTTGAACCCATGGCTTCTTCCACTAGTGAATCAACAACCAGTATGACAAAGCCTAATATTAAGTACCTCAGTCTAAAAATAAAGAAAAAGAAAGAAAGAAAAATAGGTCTGATTGCGAAAACCACTTTGTGGCGGTATCAGAACCAAAAATAGTAAAAAGAGATGACGTATCTGAGGGTGAAAACCTCTTTGAGGTGCCTAAGGATGGGGTACTTAATAACTTGCTGAGTTATTTCTAGGATAGATCATCAGTATTGATTGAGCCAACAAAACCAGTTAATTTGAACACAAAAGAAACTCCCCAAATAGTTCATCTTGCTCAGTCTTTATCAGAAGAAGAAACCAAGGCATATATACAATTCTTACAAAAGAAGAAAATTAATTTTGCATGGACCTATTCCAACATGCCAGGGGTTGACACAAATCTTATAATGCACCACTTATCCATAGCTCCAGGAGTCAAACCAGTGAAACAGAGACTCAGAAAAATGCATCCACATGTAGCTCTCCTTGTCAAAGCGGAATTAGAAAAACTTTTGAGAGCTGGATTCATCAGAGCCATCAATTATGCAGAATGGATCTCAAACATAGTACTAGTTTCCAAACATGATGGGTCCATTCGTGTATGCACAAATTTTAGAGATTTAAACAAAGCATGTCCAAAGGATGATTTTCCACTTCCAAACATTGACATGATAGTGGACATGACAGCGGGCTATGAAATATACTCTCTAATGGATGGTTTCTTAGGATATAATCAAATTAAAATAGCTCCTGAAGACCAAGAGAAAATAGCGTTCACATGTGCATGGGGAACCTATTAATGGAACGTCATGCCATTTGGGTTAAAGAATGCAGGAGCAACATACCAATGAGCTATGACCACAATTTTTCATGATATGATGCATACGAACATGGAAGATTATGTGGATGATACCTTGGCTAAATCAAGAAAAAGAGATGCACACCTTACCGATTTAGAAGTAATTCTAGATCGCATGGAAAAGTTTCAACTTAGATTGAATCCAAAGAAGTGCTCATTTGGCGTCACCTCAGGCAAACTTTTAGGATTTATAATATCAGAAAAAGGTATAGAGGTTGATCCCGAAAAGGTCCAAGCAATTTTAGACATGCCACCTCCAATAAACATTGGTTAGATGAGAAGTCTTTAGGGATGACTCCAGTCAATTAGGAGGTTTATCTCACAGCTGGCAGATAGAGCACAACCCTTTAATAAGATGCTGCATAAAGGTGCTTCTTGTATATGGAATGAGGATTGACAAAAGAGCCTTGATCAAATAAAATAGTATTTAGCTAATCCTCCAATTTTGATGCCACCTATTCCTGGGCGACCATTGACTTTATACATTTCAGCAATAGAGTCTTCCTTGGGGGCATTGTTGGCTCAATTAGATGATACTGGGAAAGAACGGGCCATATACTATATCAGCTGTACTCTAGTCTCCTATGAGATCAATTACAATAAAATTGAGAATTTTTGTCTTGCAGTGGTGTTTGCTTCTCAAAAGTTGCGACACTATATGCTTGCTCATACCATACATTTGGTTGCAAAAATTGATCCTCTTAAGTACTTTCTTAGTAAGGCTGCCCTCATGGGTAGACTTGCTAAATGGATGATGGTCTTAACTGAATTTGACATAGAGTACGTTGAAAGGAAGGCCATAAAAGGGCAAGCTATTGCTGACCAATTAGCTGAGTTCCCAATTCAGTATAGTATGCCTGTTCAAGTGGAATTCCCAGATGAACACATCTTGTATATGACTACTCGCACTTGGAAAATGTTCTTTGATGGTTCCCACATGCAAAATGGATCAGGTGCTGGAGTATTATTTGTTTCTCCACACGGGTACAATATTCCAAAGTCTTACAAACTTTTATTCCCATGTACGAATAATATTACATAATATGAAGCTTTAACCAATGGCTTAAGAATGGCTATAGAATGGAACATAATAGAGTTACATGTCTGTGGGGATTCCCAGTTAATCATCAACCAAGTCAATGAGGAGTATCAAACCAAGGATGATAAATTGATACCCTACAAAAAGATGGTTGACTCATTGAAATGTTACTTTACCTTTGTGACATTTCAACAGATCCCTAGGACAGAGAACAAAGCTACAGATGCCATGGCCACATTAGCTTCACTTCTTTAGTTGGAGACACATGAATCAAGATTTGAATTCCTGGTGGAAGAGCTACACCATCCCATCTTTGACTCGTCTGAAAGCCATGTCATTTGTACCATTGTCACACATGAGTCTTCCCGATATGGTGCTATCTATTCATATCTTCATGATGGCATCATCCCCGACACATTCAACCGTTCTGAATGCCAAAATCTCATCCGTAATGCCTCTCGCCACACCCTTATCTCTGGTGATTTATATAGGAGGGGTTTAGATGGGACGCTCCTTAGGTGCTTGGAAAAGGAGGAATCCAACCAAGCATTAGTTGACATCCATAAGGGCATTTGTGGTGGACATTCTAATGGTCTTACCATGGCCCGAAGGTTGCTTAGGGCAGGATATTATTGGCCCACAATGCAGATAGATGTAGTAGCCTTTGCTAAGTCATGTGAAAAATGTCAGAAACATGGAAACCTGATTCATGCTCTAGGTAGGGAGCTAATCCCTTTTGTTTCTCATTGGCCATTTCAGTGCTTGGCCTTTGATCTAGTTGGGCAGATTCATCCCAACTCATCAGGTGGACATAAGTTCATTATTACTACCACTGACGACTTCACAAAATGGGTGGAAGCTGTGCCACTTTCTATTGCTTCAGGGAAGACTATCTCTTTGTTCATCTTGAATCATATTATTTGCTGATTTGGAGTGCCTTCTGAGATTATCATTGATAACGGAGGTCAATTCAAGAACAAGGACCTAAAACATTTATGCAAGAAGTTTAAAATTAAGCAACACTAGTCCTCCATCTATTTTCCATAGGGAAACAGATAGGCAGAAGCCTCTAATAAAACCATTCTTAAAATTCTTCATAGGACAGTGCACAAGAATGGTAGGGATTGGCACTTGCAAATCAATCTAGCACTATGGGCTTATAGAACAAGCATTTGCACACCTACAAGAGCCATGCCTTTTACCCTTACCTATGGTGCTGAAGTGGTATTACCTTTAGAAGTAGAGATCCCATCACTCAGAGTCTCACTCAAAGGATTGATAACAGATGAGAATTACCACGCTATGAGGTTACAGGAACTAGAACTTCTAGATGAGAAGCGTAAGGCTTCCTTTGATCATATGAGAGTGTATCAGAAGCGTATGTCCAAGGCATTCAACAAGAAGATTCACCCTAGAGAATTTCAAATAGGTGATCTTGTTTTGTGAGAGAACCCTAAGAACCAACAGAACATAGAACAAAAGGGTAAGTTTGAACCTAACTAGCTTGGACCATATGTCATCATAGCTGCTTTTGGTACAGGTGCATCTTTACTGTCAGATCCAGATGGAGAACAGCTCCCTGATCCCATCAACATTTTGCACCTCAAGAAGTTCTACTCTTAATGCCCATTTCTGATTGGGGGCATCCTCTGTACATATTTATGGATCCTGAAAAATACCAAAAAAATTGATATATTATGCTGAAAAAATCCTAAAAAGTATAAAAAGTCTTGAAAAAAATACAAAAAAATCAAAAAATATAAAAAATTCAAAAAAAATAGAAAAAGTGCCTTGGTGAAAACCTAAAAACAGGTGCCTTGGTAGCAAAAATCCAAAAAAATGAAAAAAGAAAAAATTACAATAAAAATCCAAGTGGTGAAAACTTGGAAATAGGCGCTACTTGAGGCCTTTGCACCCTTGTCTTTTAGCATGCGTCCTCAACACTGAGCTTTTCTCCATCATCCCTTGACCTTATTTGACTTGGTTTGGAATTAGTCTTTGTCTTTGTCTAGGGGGCATACCTGTTAGCATAGGTCCTTTAGGTGCATTTGTCTCTTGGGGCATTTCACAACAGGTGTTTTTCAACACCACCCCAAACAGTGTTTTTCAACACTACCCTTGCGTCGAGTGTTTCTTAACACTTATCAGATGTCTTTCCCAATAGTCTAAGTATGATGCGATATTTTTCATTTGCAGATGTGATAACCAGAGTCTGACTCTATGACCAACACACATGCACTTAAACAATCAACTCGCTTGAGATATGTTGACTTTATTTTTCTTTGTGTGCTATCTATGAGGATTTCTTTGATGAGTGGTCTCTCCCTGAGAAGTTTTCGATGATGCATAGCTAGAAGACTGAGGGAATGAGAACATTTTTTATTTCTTTATCTGCTTGTGGGTATATTTTGTTGGTCCTACCTGTCATGAGCATTTATGCTGGTCTTACTTGACACTATGGATTGACAAGGTATTATCCTTGACTGTTTTGTGAGTGCATGCTTCTAGTTATCTTGAATTTCATGTGTCTTGATACAAGCATAATCTCGCCATATCAAACTTAGGTAATCTCACTGCATTAGTCATCTTGACTTCCATGTCTTTGATGCCTAGGTGGGATTTCCACATTTCTATCTGATAAAGATTATATTCATATTCAAATAGTCATACTAGTGTGCATTGTATGATCTTATGACATTACCAATAATGCTCGATGATGATAATTAGATGACTATAGGCATTGTGACCTTGCAAGTCAACCACTTTCATAGTAGCTTGCATTTTTAGGGTCATGTTAGTCTAGTTTTGCATCTTGCATATGGAGAGAGTTCTCCTTTTCATCTTACATGGACCTATCAGCCAACTGCGCTCACCTTTCCTTCTTCTCGATCATGTCTTTCACTCCTTGTCTTTTTCATCTCGAACCTGTTCTTGTTCATCACAAGGGGTTAATCATATCATCATATCTATATCACAACTGTCATTTTAAGAAACATGAGTCTATATCATACACATGAGAATTAAACATACATCTATGAGAGACAACATACATAAGCATATACATAAGCATTTTTGAGCAAAATGACAAGACAATATACATAAACTGATACATCCATCACAAGAGAGACATAAACACATGATACAATCGAACATCCAGTAATCTCATATATACATCAATGTCATGATACAGTATACAATATGGGATCCCATAATCTAGATCAATGTCTCAAGATCTGTCTAACCCTTAAAATTAAGACTAACTGCCACCCTCGTATCCTGGTGCTAGTGGAGGTGGTGCTAGATCAGGAACTACATATGATCTACCCACTACGACAGAGTATGACAGTGCTCTCCGATCCTCTGGGACTGCCTGAATGTAGATGCCATAATAATATGCAGCTTATGCTGCCTCTCTCTGTCTCTCTACCAGGGCAACCTGTAGCTGCCTCTCCCGATGCTCTGTCTCTGCTCTCTGATCAGTGAGCTGCTGCTCTCTCAGTGTTATAGTAATCTTAAGCTGCAATATCTCAGCCTCGAGAGCCTGTATCCTTGCTCTCAGAGCATCTCCCCCCGCAGGCTGGTCCTACTGTGCCTCTGCCTACCGGCGAGCTGGTCTCACCTCATCCTCAAGCATCACTGATCTTTGTCCCTGTGACCATTTCTAGCCACCTGATCTAGATCCCTCCCCTCTCTCCATCCTCCTCCCTCTCCCCCTCCCACCATCTCCTCCATCCCCTCCATCTCCTCCGTCCCCCCCGTCATCTCCTCTGTCTCCCCCTGTGCTTGTACCTATGCATCTGGTATCGTAAATTGAGGGAATGGTGCCCTCCACCACTCTGTCCTATATGCTACATCGGCCCCTACATCTACCACATCTGGGTGATACTCCTAGAGCTCGCTCTTGATACCAGCTATCTTTGTGACTGCTTTCCGGTAGTCTAACATGGGTAGCCACCCATGTCCCTCCTCATCCCTGACTTAGGCATATGTAGTGGTCTCTGTCGAGACCCACTACTGCCTCCCAAACTGCCGCCATACTCGAGTAATGTAAAATCTCTCTACAATCTCTAGGTGTCGGCCTACTAATGGCTGAGTGCACAGCATCTAACTCAGCTCCTCATCTGCATCACTCCACCCCTCCACATCCTTGTATGGCCTCCATGTGAAAGTTGCCATCTCATCCAAGATCCTCCAGTAGTATGTCACATCTCCATTATGAGCATGTGATATGAACTCACATATCTATATATGTAGGGGTATCTCCTCTCCCTCAGCTGAACCCTCAGGTGCATCAGCGTGATGTGCTCCCATGCCCACACCTGTGCCAGGATGGCACCACACACCCATGACCGACTGTCCTTGTACATGATCTCGTGTAGCTCGTGGTACATCTCCGCTAGTATGGCCGGACCCCATGCCATGTGCTGAGGTCTGCCTACCAAGTCCATCAGTAACCTGGCCCATCTGAGCGGGAATCCCTTCTGACTACGATCAGTCATCAAGATCTGTGAAATGATCGATGCCACAATACATGGCACTGAGAAATCTCTGCCAAAATCCTCTACTAACCACTCCCAGCTGACATGCTGATCTAGGATAGTCACATCCTGGAACATCTCCTGGATCATCCGTCACCCCTCGGTCACATCCTGATCATAGTATACCTATGCCATCACACAAATCATGTTAGTTTTCATCATATGGAAATATTACACTTACATAATTTAAAAACATGATTATACTTACAGGCTCACCATTACATGGCACTCGTAGGATCCTGTACACATCCTCTAGCATGATGGATGCCTCGCCTGTGGGAAGATGGAAGGTGTTGTGCTCACTATGCCATCTCTCGGCCAGCGCAGTCAACAACCCATGGTCAGCTCTGATGTCTGGGAATCTCAGTAAATACCTGAATCTCATAGTCCTAATGTCAGCATTGCTTGGATCATCTAGATCTCAGACACACCTCAGCCCAGTCACCTTCAGTGCTCTAATGATCAGTGCCAAAAAGACCTCCTGCAAGCCATTAAACCAAGCCAGTTGTTAGAACATATCATGATGGATGCCTAAAAATTAGTCTAACACATCTTTAAATACCTAATATTGTCTGGACCCATGTCATTTTCTGCTTACAAAAACCTAAAAATTCAGATTTTACACTTGGGCGATACTGCTTTTTTGGAGAAGTATCATGCGATACTTCTCCTTATATTGGTGCGATATACTTTGGGTCGTGTGATACTTCACCCAGTATCACATGATATTTCACCTAGTATCATGCGATACTGGTGCCTATACTCGCGCGATACTTTGGGGACCCGCGAAGTATCGCACGATATTTATCCCCAAAGGGCGCGATACTTCTAAAGTATCGCGCGATATTTCGCCTAACTTAAAATTTGAAATTTTAAAAACTTTACAAAATGTGCTTAAAAAGTATTAAATGACTAAAAAATAGTGAGTTTTTTGAAAACATACCGAGGCAGGATAGTGGGCTGGCCGGTTGTGCAACCGGGTGCGCTTGAATCGATGCCTGTGGATGAGAACTCCTGCTTGCTGGGCCATATTCTCTCTCTCAAGCTCTGAAAATTCTCAAATCACTATAAGACAAATGATTTTTGCAAATGACCTTTTCACCCTTTTTATAGCATTTTAACTTTTTGACCAATTTTCAAAACACTTCAAAATTGCACAAAAATTGCACCCCTAGCTAATTTCGACGTCTTGGATCTATTTTCAAACTCAAAATTAAAATCTAAGGTCATCTTGATAGTCAAAATCATATTTCAATTTTTATCTTCTTCTGCGTAGTTGGATAAATCTTTTGAGGCCTAATCCTTCGATCTTTGTTGGGGCATCGTCATTTCTTCATTTCCATGTCTTCCAAACTTCTAGTTTTTCATTCATCTTCATTCAATTCACTCATTTCTCATGTTTGACTACATCTTTTTCAGTCAGGCTGGGGCATGTTTTAATGGTTAACCTATTGACCTTTACCTTCGATTGTGATTTCATTCTGATTTGATCAAATCTTTATTCATTTGCTATCTCTCCCCTACCTGATTTTGATTTCAATTTCGAGGGGGCAGTATTTATGGGATTCTCATCCCCAATTGCTTGATTCTCTTGATTCAGACATCTTTTGTGAGCTTTTGCTCAAATTTGAGATTTTTATCTCTTACTTTGAATGTGATCCCGAATTGACCTCATGTTCAAAGGCCTTTGTCTATATTTGTCCGGATGTGATCCCGAATCGACCTCACATCTAAGTTGTCTTGTGATCCCAGATCGATCTCACATTTCAATTCTTCTTTGACTGCATGTGTTCCTAGATCGATCACACATTAGTCAAAGAGGGGCAAATGTATGCACCCTAAAATGGTTGCCTAGACTTTGGGCCCCATTTCTTTGATTTATCAACCCTGAATCATTTTGATCAATAATCAATATTCTCAACATTATCAATTTCTTGATCAAATCTTAGTTTCAATCATATATTGAATTTTTATCCTATGGGCTAAACATTTATCCTAAGTCTTTATTTACTTAAAAGGAATATTTCCTCTCCTTTTAATTAAATATAGAGCCCCACCTTTCTTCTTGTCCTAAGTTGCACAAATAAAGCATTATTTCTATTTTACAAAAAGAAAAAAAGCACTTTTGTCTCACATGGACACAAAGTCAATTCCTATTGGAGGATACTTGTGCACACAGATTGCTCCTCTTTCAAGCTCCACCGCCGATTAAGACTTTTTGCCTCTTAATCTCCATGGTCCATTCCTTTGCATTTCTTATAAAAGGAAAGCTCTCTCCTTCATTTGCATCATCACGTTTTATGCTAACCTTATGTTGTAGGAATCCTTGAAGACTTTGAAGCATTTTAGAGATCATTGTTGCATCTTACTTTAGATTTCTTCATTTGCTTCATAGTTTAGTTTACATTCTTGCATAAGTAGTTTCATTTTTCATGGCTTTCATAGCTTAGATTTTCTTTTATGCAATAACATAACCTCACATAGCTTAATAGGAAGGATTTGTAACACTTGTTCTTTCCATTTCATAGCTTAGTTGCATTGCATTTTCATTTTCATAGACTAGTTTGCATTGCATTGCATTTTCATAGTGGTTCTTGAGGATATTGGCACTCTTTCCCTTGTCCTCATTTGAATCTCTCATTATGTGGTTGACTAGCAAGGTCACAAGCTTGTAGCTCTAGCTAAGAGCAAATACACCATAGTCCCTTGCAACTCCATGCATAAAGAGCTATGAGCCACTTTGTGAGGCCTCATTCTTGAGCAACCTTACATGTAATGGTTCATAGAAGTGCACCATTTTAGCGTGTACACCACCTAGCCATGTGGGTCCCAATTTTGTAAGGCTACCTGGTAGTTTACTTTTCTAAGTGCGCAAGTGTGATGTATGGTGGGACCTAGTTTCTGGATTGGGTAGAGGGTCCTGACATGTCGGAAGATCAACGGTTGTCATTAAAGTGTGAAGGATGTGTTAAGGCTATGCACTTTTGTGACAACCGTCCGATACTCTAAAAGGTAAGCCTCATGTTTGATTGGTCCATGTGGTGGTGACTTGTCAGATTTGTCAGCGAGGCCTGGTGTTAGAGATCGAAGATCTACAGTCCGTATATGATTGCATGAAATATTCCTTACCCATGCGATCATGTGCCCACCATCCGATTTGGTGCTGATGGTTTGTTTGCTTTGGGCCTGCTAGTGGATGTGGTGATGTGGTAGCCTTTGGTTGGCTATCATGTGATCGCATAGCCCATTCTTTGGCTATGCAATCATGCAACCGACTGACGTATGTCCTTGTTCCTAGTGGTAGGTGGTAATGTGGCATTACACGTGGCGTGTGGCGGGCCCAGGTCTTAGGCATGGCAGTGTTCTATTGGCGAGCAGGCGGTGGTGTTAACTCCATGCAGTGGTAGTAGCGGCGATAGTTTTCTAGTGGTTAGTCACATGTTCACATAGCCTTTTGCAAGGCTATGCGATCATATGACTGACATTTCTTATTGACTCCGTGCAGTGCCGATTGCGGTGGTGGTTACGATGGCTATGGTCTAAGGGTAGGTCGCATGTTTGCATAGCCCATTTTTGGGCTATACGATCACACGACAAGGCACCACGTGTCCTGGTGCTCGATTGTGGCTGTTTGGTGGGCTCGGTGGTAGGTGAGGTCATGGCAATCTCCGGTTGGTCCGTGCTAGCGGGAAGGTGGATTTGAATGCGGGCATGGGCGTGGATTCTTGGCAGTGTTTTGGCAGCCGACAGGGTGCAAGGTAGTGGCTTGTCGCATGTTCACGTGAGCCAATTTCTCAGCTTGAAAATATGCAAAAAACCTTATTGTAGCAGCAGTCTGGCATTGGCAGTTGCAGAGGGCAGGTGGTTAACGGGTGTCGCATGTTCGCATAACCCATTTTCGGGTTATGCAATCATGCGACCAAGAATAAATTTGTAGTCCATTTCCTGTGGCGGTGAGTTATGACTGCGTGGTTGCACGATTGAAGCAAATGGTTAAGGGACTTAAATCCTGTGAAGTGTTGGTGATCGTTTGAGCTTGCTGAGTGTTTTCGGTGGTAGGAAGGTACCAAAATTCAATTTTGAGCAGCTGGAGTAGGTAGAATGGATTTTCAATTACTGTGGCTTGACCCCTGTCATGTTTATGTTTATTTATTGGTGGGGTTAGGTGATTTTGAATTTGAAATGATCGTATGCTTGCATTGTAACCCTGGTATAAAGGGATTTTTATGATCATTTTCTAGCATTGGGAGTTAGTTTCTAAAACTTTTCTGTTGTGAGTCTTCTGCCAGTCTGAATTGTAATGTCCTGTCTTGATTTTTGGGCAATTTGAAAGAAAGTCATATGTCTAAGCCATAGTTTGCAAGCTAGTTTGTTTAGATGGATTGTATGTACTCAAGGATTCTTCAAACTTAATATAGATATATGACTCTTATCTCTCCTCTATGTCATTATAGATAGATTTTGAGTTTTCTAGCTCACTGCATGTTTATCCATGCATATGTCTTCATTTTTCAGTTCTAATCCAGGATTAGATTAAATGATGCTCTAGATGAGACATAGGTCTATCTCTTGTCTATGTGAGGATTTCATATAAGTAGTAAAGGAGATTATAGATGTGTTTATGGCTTTGAATCTCAAGTATTTTTCTGGTGTGTGTGTGTAGTCTGTTTAAGAAACCTTGCCCAATGGATGAGGCACTGGCCTAGATAAGTATTTCTTTGCTGACATGTCTTGATAGGTTGTTATGATTCAAAAAACATAAATTGAGAACCATTCTTTAAGTTTTCAGCATTTGGTTGTCTATGGTTCTACCCCATAGCAATGGAGAGTCAATGAGTGTGTGGTTAACATTCAGTACTTTCTTGCTATCCATTTATCTGTTATTCAAACCTAGTTCTTGGTGTATGAAATCTATTTTATACTAGGTTAGGTACAACCGCCTTGGTTTTGCAGAGCCAGAAGCAGAAGAGGGCAGTCTTGTCCCTAGAGTTGGTCCAGTTACCCTAAGACCTCTTTCCATTTTGGAGTTAACCATTCCTAAAATATTCTGAGGGTATATTGGGAGCCTGTTAGAGCATAAGCATCATTTTGGACACCAAAAAGATGGTGAGTCTACTGGGGAAGTATTATGCATGTTCATCTTAACCAGTAGGTCATCATTGTAAAAAATAGGGTTATCCTTGTCCCTTGTCTCTCTAACTTATTGGAGCATTTTCTGAAGTCAAGAAATTTCATTGTAATATTCCCAATACACTTGGGTGGCGACTCAAAAATCTTGGTAGCAGTACTGGTCAGTGATTTGTTTTGCAAAGATGAGTTATAGAGGTTCCAGATCTTAGAGAAAGAAGCCTCTTGAAGATATAATGGCAAAAGTCATTCCAGGGACTTTTGGGCCTAGTCAGACAAGGGGAGGAAAGAAAAGAAGAGGTGTTTCTCAGACTTGGAGAAATAAGAGAGATATTAGACAAGAGACCCAAGCCAGGCCTAGTTAAGAAGAAGACAATTCAGAATATGAAGAGGTTGCTATTGACTTGGGACTGAATCAGTATGAAGATGAAATTCAAGTGGGAGATGATGAGTCAGACACTACACTCCCTAAATCAGAAGAGATCTTTGAGGAGGTCTACAAACTAGAAAGAAGAGTTTAAGAACAGCTTGCCATTAGGCAGCAAAGAGAAAAGGATAAAGAGGATAAAGTAAGACAAGCCATGATAAGGGCTGATCAGCTAAAGAGGTAGTTACTGGATTTGGAGGCAATTAATTTTGTCCCAAAGCCTGAGAGATTAGAGGAACAACCTATTGTGCAAAGGACACATGAGGAAACTAGGCCAAAGGATAAAGGAAAATAGAAGGCCATTGGAGTTCAGATCAATGAACAAGCTGTTATTGATAGGACATCAGATCCAGGACTGAGATTAGATTCAGACCTTGAGATAGCTAGAAGGAAGAAGGAGATATTGGACAAAGAACTAGAAAAAGTAGAGTTAGAGGCTTCTACTATAGAAATTAGAAAGAAGATAGATTTTCTCAGGCATACTTCAAGACCTTCACATGTTGCTGCTTCCTTCTTAGGGCAAGGTGGAAATCAGGGTAATAATGCAGCTCAAGCAAATGGTGTACAGGGTGCTGCTAGGGTTCCTGATGGTTCAAACATAAGAACATCTACATCTCAAGGAATGGATCCACTACATGGAGGTCCTATTCATGAAAGGTACAAACAACTTACCTTCTTTGGTATTCCTGGTTATCCTAATGTAATCCCTGATGAGATTAGAAAAAAGCTTCCTAAATTTACTGGAAATAATGTCATCACATGTGAAGAACATCTAAAAAATTTCATAGATGTAATAGATGATTATAATGTAGAGCCTGATGATGTTATCATGAAGCTATTTCTGCAATCCCTAATTGAGGATGCTAGGGATTGGTTTAGAGGGTTATCCCATGCTAGTATAGGGTCATGGAATGAATTCAAAAATTGTTTTAAGGAACATTATGGTGATAAGACTAATGAGGGTTTTATCTTGAATGAATTCAATAATATAAAGAAAAATCAGAATGAAGAGGTCCTTGAATTCAACATAAGGTTCCAAAAGGCCATGCATAGGCTCTTGCAGGTTATCAGATTAGATGACAGGGTGTGTCTTGTGACATACTTGAATGCCTTTGATGAAAAGATGGGATATCTCTTGAGGGATAAGAACCCTAGAAGTCTTGGGGAGGCTTACAAATTGGCTATCAACATAGAGAGCAATAGAAGAATATCAGGAAAGATAGGAAGAAGAGATGATTGCAGGCCTCAAATGCAGAGTAAGAAAGAAATGGGAAGGTCTACTGAATCTAAACCCAAAGAGGATAACAATCTAAAATAGATTTTAAAGGCTTTGGAAGGTTTAAAGCCTGGAGAAAAGGGAAACAATAGGGTTGTGACTATGGAGAGGTTAGCTCCAAACAATTTTAGCAGACAGCCAAGGATGCATAATTATCCTTACAACACTCAGTGGAAAGATGGCAAGCCCATTTTCCCAACCAAGCAAGAAAGGCCTGATGGAAGGATCCCTGATCCTTTGCAGAGAAATTTAGTGAATTTAGCTGATGAGGTTCCATGGTGTGTCATTTGTCAATCTCCTCATAGTCTAGAGCATTGTGTCATTGCTTTGACTTTACCTGATAATCAAGAAGGTGAGGAGCAGTATGATAAGGAAGGATGTGGTATGACTTCTTCACATGCATGGGATGAAGCTGACTCTACTGATGAAGAGGATGAAGGGTTTGATGATGTTGGATGTGGTGCAGTAAGGGGTGAGGAGAAAGTTTCTTTAAGAAGACCATCAGATGAAGAAATTTCTCAAATCACTACAGACATGGTCACTCAAGCTAGAAGCAATTACAATTTGAGAAATAGGACAGTTGGAAATGCAGTTGGTAAACCGGGCAGTATGTTCATCAAGAGGACAAAAAATAGTGTACAACAACATGAAGAAAAAGGCAAGAGTGCTTGTGTTGCTGACCAAGTGAAGATAAAAAAGAAAATTATGCCTATTACAGCACCTAGGAACAAAGCAAAAACATCACATGTGGTTGTTCCTGCCTTTCAGAGGGGGGAGGAATCCTCTCTCAAGGACAAATCTGAGTCCATAAAAGATAAAGTTGTCACTATTTTTGAAGAAGACATGAATAGCCAGAAGTATGTTCCAATAGATATGTCTAAATTGCTTTCACTAATCATTGTCAAGGTTCCACTGTTGGAAATGATGAGAATAGAAGAACATAAGGTCAAGGCCTTGAATTGGGTGAATGGTGTTTCTTCTGCAGGAATCCAAGAAGTGAGTAGAAATGACAAACATGTGGCTTCCTTGGAAGACACACCTAATAGTAAGAGTGAAGAAATTGTTTTTAAGATCCCTCAAATCTTCTTGGATACAAATATTGTAAACAATGCAATAGGGACAGTTGATCCTTTCTTCTTGTCTCTAGTTATTAATGGTAAAGTATTGAAGAATTGCATGATCAATCCTGGAGCATCAAACATTATTATGCCTGTGGAGATTATGAAATCATTAGGACTGAAGGTTGATACACCTCATGGGAGATGCCAAGCTATGGACTCAAGAGAAGTGCTAGTTATTAGTACCATTAAGGCTTTGCCTTATAAATTAGCTGCATTTCCTAACAAACAGTTGACTATGAGTGTTCTTGTAGTTGACATTCCTCCTCAATATGGAATGTTGTTATCTAGAAAGTGGAGTGCCTCTATGGGAGGAAGTATTCAATGTGACCTATCTTTTGCCACTTTTGACATTGAAGGAGGGAATGTGAAGGTGTCAAGGGAAGCTAGAACTCCACATATGATTGAGGAGAATGAAAAGGATAGCATGAATTGCTTTATTGACACTGACATTGGCTCATTCCAAGTTCAGAGGAAAGAGATGCAAGAAAAGGTTAGGCCTATCCTTTTGGCTGATGATGAGAATAACATGGTAGAGGGTAATGTCTTATGGACATTATATTTTGATGGAGCAAGTTCTAGAGAAGGTGCTGGAGCAAGAGTATTGTTGGTATCCCCAAGTGGTAAGACTTTTAAGTTTTCTTTCACTCTCTTGTTTTCTTGCACAAACAATGTTGCAGACTATGAGGCCCTATTGATTGGTTTGAGACAAGCATCAAAACATGGGATCAAACATCTTAGGGTGATTGGTGATTTTGAGTTAATAGTATCTTAGATTAGATCAAAGTATGCATCAAAAAACCAAAGGCTGAAACAATATAGGAATGTTGTATGGGATGAAATTGAATGTTTCAATGCCTTTGGGATTGATTGGGTGGATAGAAGCCAGAACAGGATGGCGGATTTACTAGCAAACATAGCCTTAAGGCTAGAGGATGTTACCTTTGCAGGGATATCCAAAATTGAGTGTAAGTCCATGCCTTCTATCTCAGATAATGTTGAGAATTGGCAAGTATTTTCTGATGATCAGAGTATTTTCTGATGATCAGGATATTTTGAGGTTCTTGTAGTGTGAGTCTCACTTTGATGGTCAGGAAATGGACTTCAACACCTATGTAGACAACAAATATGGAAAAGAGAGTGTCCTTGGGAAGGAGGTACTACAATTGAAGTCAAATAGGATCCCTAGGGGATTGGTTTCTCTTGAAAGGTCATTTGATAGTAAAGAGAGGGCTTGTGTTGCTAGACTTGCTGACAGGGTAAGTTATTTGGAGGAGGTGAATCTAGGGACAAGCCAAGAACCAGAGAATGTTTACATGGGTAAATGTTTATCTTAAAGAAATAGAAGAAATCTGATTGATCTTCTCAAAAAATTCAGACATGTCTTTGCATGGTCTTATGAAGATTTGAAGGCATATAGAGAAGATCTCTTTCAACATGAGATACCATTAAAGGAAGGAACTAAACCCTTTAGGCAGAAATTAAGGCCTGTGAACCCTACTTTGGCACCAAAAATGCAGGATGAACTCAAAAAGATGATGGATGCTGGTATTATAAAGCCTGTTAGACATTATACTTGGGTGTCAAATTTGGTTCCAGTCAGAAAAAAGAATGGTGACATTAGGCTGTGTGTTGATTTTAGAAATCTGAATGTCAATTCTTTGAAAGACAACTATGGTCTCCCTAATATGGAAAATATGCTACAGAGAGTCACATGGTTAGAGTTGATGTCCATGATGGATGGTTTCTCTGGTTATAATTAGGTCATGGTCAAGGAGTCAGAACAATTCAAGACTGCATTCACTACTCCTTGGGGAACATATGTTTATGTTAGGATGCCTTTTGGCTTGACAAATGCAGGAGCAACTTTTCAGAGGGCTATGGATGTAGCTTTTTATAATTTCATAAACAAGTTTTTAGTGGTATACCAGGATGATCTTATAGCATATTTAGAAAAGGAGGATTAGCATTGTGAACATCTAGAAAAGATTTTCATTAGAGCTCTGGAGTATGGGATTTCTTTGAATCCAAAGAAGTGTTCTTTTGGTGTTATAGAAGGCAAGCTCTTAGGACATGTTGTGTCCAAGGATGGAGTGAGAATTGATCCTGAAAGGGTTATGGCAATAGACAAGATTTCACCACCAAGGAATGTTAAAGGAGTACAGTCTTTCTTTGGGTAGGTAAATTTTCTAAGAAGATTTGTTACAAATTTTGCAGAAATTTGTATTCCCATCTCTAGAATGTTGAAAAAAGATGCAAAGGTAGAATGGAGTGAAGAAGCAGATGAATCTTTTAGAAGTATCAAACAGGCCATTAAAGATGCCCCTGTTTTGAGGACCCCTGATTATGGTAAGCCCATGCAGATTTTCTCTTTTGCTTCTTATCATACAATTGCAGCAGTCTTATTACAAAAGAATTTAGATGGATATGAGCAACCTATATCATTTTTTAGCAAGTCTTTACATGCAGCAGAATTGAAATATGATATCATTGAGAAACAGGCTTATGCCTTAGTCAAAGCAGTCAAGGCTTTTAGGTGTTATCTTGTGGGAGCTAAGGTAGTTGCTTATGTCCCTAGTGCTGCTGTTAAAGACATATTAGTGCAACAAGAGGTATCCGGAAAAAGATGTAGAAGGATCAACATGATCCAAGAATTCAATATTGATATCCAGATTACAAAATTGGTGAGAGGCCTAGGCCTTGCAAAGTTGATGGCACAAAGTAATCTAATTGCTAATCATGTGAACATGTTGGAGGAGGAAGAAAGGCCATATGTTTGTGATCTAGACTGTTGTGATTGGTACAGGGATGTCATCAATTACTTGCACAAGTTGTTCCTCCCCCTTGACATGAATGAAAATAAGAGGAGGATTGTCAAGTTACAGTCAGCAAGGTATGCCATTATTCATGGTGAGTTGTGGTGGAGAAGCAATGAAGGAGTATTAATGAAATGTGTGGACCATGAAAGATCTAAGACTCTATTGGAAGAAATGCATCAAGGTGTGTGTGGAGGACACTATATGGTAAAGACCACAGCCCAAAAGATTCTTAGGTCTAGATTTTGGTGGCCTACAGTTTTTAAGGACACACATCAATTTGTGAGAAAATGTGATGCATGCCAGAGGTTTGCAGGAAAGTTAAAATTTAGCAAGAATTTTCCACTTAGGCCTATCTCAATTCAGTCTCCTTCTCAAAAGTGGGGTATTGATTTCATTGGTGAAATTCCAAAAAAGTCTAGTGGTGGACATTCATACATATTAGTGACAACAGACTATTTCACTAAGTGGGTTGAAGCTATCCCTACTAGAAGGGCCACTAGTAAAGTTGTTATTGATTTCATGATGTAGAATATTCTCACTAGGTTTGGATGTCCAGAGACAATAGTGGTAGACAATGTGATGTGTTTTAGATCTCAGGAGTTTGATGATTTTTGTAAGAATTATGGGATACACATTTCATTTTCTTCCCCATATCATCCACAAGGGAATGGCCAGGCAGAATCCAGTAATAAAAGCTTGATAAAGATCCTCAAAAGAGTATTGGATAGGAATAAAAAAGTGTGGGACTCAAAGTTATGGTGGGCATTGTGGGCTAACAAAGTGACCATCAAGAAGGCCATAGGTTGTGCCCCATTTGATCTAGTCTACGGGATTAGAGCTAGGTTACCTCAGAACAATCTATTGCAAATGTATAAATTCATCCAGGCATATGATGAAGACTTAGATGATGAAATGAGACTAAGGATGGATGAGTTAATCCAGTTGGAGGAGGTAAGAAGAGATGCACATGAAAGAAATGAAAATTTACAGTGACAGTGTAAAAATTTGTTTGATAAGAGAGCCACTCAAAGGAGTTTTGGGGCTGGTGATCTTGTTCTAATGTGGAATGCTAGGTTAGAGGATAAGGGACGGCATGGTAAGTTTGATCCTATTTGGTTGGGTCCTTATCTCATTGAAAGTAATTAGGGAGTTCATTCGTATATTTTGAAAGATCTAACTGGTGGCACTTTGGAATTGCCTGTTCATGGACAATTCCTAAAGTTTTACTTCTCTTGAAGTATCGTTTTCCATGAGCAGTAGTTAGGATTCTTCCCTAGGTCTCTTAGGGTTGTTTTTGGTTTGAAATTTTGTGGTCTACTCTTCTAGTAGATTTTGTTTTCTCATTGTATCTGCAGGAGATACATGTCCCTAGAAAGAGCCACTGTTAGGCCATTTTTCCAGTCATTGCAGAATCTTTTAAAATGGCCTTTTCTCTACAAATTTTGAGGTTGCCCTGCTCGACCTGCAGTCACAATTTTGATGTGCATTGAAGATCCTTAGTGTTTCATGTTGTGCGTGTCCTGACTTGTGCTCTTCAGTGTTGTCGCCTTGCTTCATCCCAAGTCGAGTTCCCTAATGTGCAAAACCCAGAAAGTTTTTTGAATTTTTAGGTCCACAGGAAATTTTTCTAAAAATTTTGCCACAGTGTCGAAAACATACAGTGTTTTCAAAATCCCGTGATGTCTTTGGCTTCCCTGCTACCTTTCGGTCTGTCATAATTCCTATGTGTTTTTAACCTTTTGGAGAAAACCTGCGTTGTTTTCGACCCTCTACCTTAAGCTTAGTGCACTTGTCTTTTGGTGTCGGAAACTTTGTGTGTTTTCAACTTTGTCTTAAGTGTGCATGTCCGACCATGTGGTGGGTCCAACTTCTTCCCTATTGGCTGTCGCATGGCCGCATGTCATACTTTTGTAACATGCAATCATGCGACCGCTTGCCACCTAGCCATGTGGATCCCAGTTTTGTAAGGCTGCCTAGCGGTTTACTTTTCTAAGTGTGCAAGTGTGATGTATGGTGGGACCTAGTTTCCAGATTGGGTAGAGGGTCTTGACGTGTCAGAAGATCAACGGTTGTCATTAAAGCATGAAGGATGTGTTAAGGCTATGTGCTTTTGTGACAACTGTCCGATCCTCTAAAAGGTAAGGCTCATGTCCGATTGGTCAATGTGGCGGTGACTTGTCAGACTTGTCAGTGGGGCCCGATGTTAGAGATTGAAGATCTATGGTCAGCATATGATCACATGGAATATTCCTTACCCATGCGATCATGCACTCACTATCTGATTTGGTGTCGACGGTTTGTTCACTTTGGGCCTACTGGCGGATGTGGTGATGTGGCAGCCTTTGGTTGGCTATCACATGATCGCATAGCCCATTCTTTGGCTATGCAATCATGCGACCGACCAACACATGTCCTTGTTCCTGGTGGCAGGTGGTAATGTGGCGTCACATGTGGCGTGTGGTGGGCCCAGGTCTTAGGCCTGGCAGTATTCTATTAGCCGGTAGGTGGTGGTGTTAACTCCATGCGGTGGTAGTAGCGGCGGTGGTTTGCTGGCGGTTAGTCACATGTTCGCATAGCCTTTTGCAAGGCTATGTGATCATGTGACTGACATTTCTTGTTGACTCTGTGCAGTGCCGGTTGCAGTGGTGGTTACAGTGGCTACGGTCTAAGGGCAAGTCGCATGTTTGCATAGCCCATTATGGGCTATGCGATCACGCGACAGGGTGCCACATGTCTTGGGGCCTGATTGTGGCTGTTTGGTGGGCTCGATGGCAGGTGAGCTCATGGCGATCTCCGATTGGTCCGTGCTAGCAGGAAGGTGGATTTGAACGCGGGCCCGAGCTTGGATTCTTGGCGGTGTTTTAGCAGCTGGCGGGGTGCAAGGTAGTGGCTTGTCGCATGTTCACGTGAGCCAGTTTCCCAGCTTGCGAACATGCGATAAACCTTGTTGTAGTAGCGGTCTGGCATCAACAGTTGCAGAGGGCAGGTGGTTAACGGGTGTCGCATGTTCGCATAACCCATTTCTGGGTTATGCGATCATGCGACCAAGCATAAATTTGCAGCCCATTTCCTGTGGCGGTGGGTTATGATTGCGCGGTTGCACGACTGAAGCAAATGGTTAAGGGACTTAAAGCCCGCGAAGTGTTGGTGACCGTTTGAGCTTGCTGAGTGTTTTCGGTGGCAGGAAGGTACCAAAATTCATTTTTGAGCGGCTAGAGTGGGTAGAATGGATTGTCAATTGCTGTTGCTTGACCCTTGTCATGTCTATGTTTATTTCTCAGTGGGGTTAGGTGATTTTGAATTTGAAATGATCGTATGCTTGCATTGTAACCCTGGTATAAAGGGATTTTTATGATCATTTTCTGGCATTGGGAGTTAGTTTCTAAAAATTTTCTGTTGTGAGTCTTCTGCCAGTCTGAATTGTAATGTCCTGTCTTGATTTTTGGGCAATTTGAAAGAAAGTCATAGGTCTAAGCCATAGTTTGCAAGCTGGTTTGTTTAGATGGATTGTATGTACTCAAGGATTCTTTAAACTTAATATAGATATATGACTCTTATCTCTCCTCTATGTCATTGTAGATAGATTTTGAGTTTTCTAGCTCACTGCATGTTTATCCATGCATATGTCTTCATTTTTCAGTTCTAATCTAGGATTAGATTAAATGATGCTCTAGATGAGACATAGGTCTATCTCTTGTCTATGTGAGGATTTCATATAAGTAGTAAAGGAGATTATAGATGTGTTTATGGCTTTGAATCTCAAGTATTTTTTTGGTGTGTGTGTGTAGTCTATCTAAGAAACCTTTCTCAATGGATGAGGCACTGGCCTAGATAAGTATTTCTTTGTTGACATGTCTTGATAGGTTGTTATGATTCAAAAAACATAAATTGAGAACCATTCTTTAAGTTTTCAGCATTTGGTTGTCTGTGGTTCTACCCCATAGCAATGGAGAGTCAATGAGTGTGTGGTTAACATTCAGTACTTTCTTGCTATCCATTTATCTATTATTCAAACCTAGTTCTTGGTTTATGAAGTCTATTTTATACTAGGTTAGGTACACCCACCTTGGTTTTGCTGAGCCAGAAGTAGAAGAGGGTAGTCTTGTCCCTAGAGTTGGTCCAGTTACCCTAAGACCTCTTTCCATTCTGGAGCTAACCATTCCTAAAATCCTCTGAGGGTATATTGGTAGCCTGTTAGATCATAAGCGTCATTTTGGACACCAACACAGGAAATGAAGAACTGAAGTGACAGAAGCACTTAGGGGGTGGATAAAAGCAATCTGAAGGTAGATTGTTGTCACTATGGGAATTCCAACACTATTGCATTTGGTATTCAAACTTTCATAACCAACTGGCGAATTTTTCTTTCATCAACCGAGTCGATTAGCCCTATTGGGACTAGCAGACTAGGAGTCGTTAAGTGTTGATCTGTGTGTAGGATCTTAGGATCTTGAGGATTGTTACAAGTCATTGAAGGGTGTTTGAATATATTCTATTTCCATAGTTTTCTTGAAAGAAATTGGAAGTATAACCCTTGAACATCGTCAGAAGGCCACAAGCTTGACAATGTCTAAACTTTTGAAATTGTTATCTAAATCTTGTTGTGTGTGTTGAAATCACTCCCATAGAAGACATTTTGTTTGTGTATGGAACCTTTCCATCCCCTTATCAAATATTTAGGCTCCCATCTGAAGGATAAGTTAGCAAGGTGTTTTGTAGTAAGCATTATCGAGCGTCAATAAACTACTCTTTAAAGCTACCGAACCCACTTGGTTAACATAGACACCGAGTACCGACCAAGTATCAACCGAGCACCAGTAGAACCTGAGGGAGTCCAAGCTAGTTGAAGACACTGAATCCTCTAGTGAGGATAGTGTAATTGTGTCTGTTGAAGGATCTTCTCAAGGTGTAGAGCACTCTCCTGAGCCTACTCTGGGTTCAGAGTAACACCAAAGGTCTCACCATTTACCAAGTTGCCTAGATAGGGGAGAGCTCTGCATCTCTCTCTCTCTCTCTCTCTCTCTCTCATCACCCTTTCTCTCCCCCTTATCTACTCTCTCTCACATCACCCTGTCTCTCTCTCATCACCCTCTCTCTCCACCTTATATCTCTCTCTATCTCTCTCTCTACCTTTGTACCCTCTATATTTTTCCTTATTACCCTATTTCCCTCCCTCTCTCCCATCCACATATTCTCTCTCCCACATTTCTACCCTCTATATTACCCCCCTCTCTTTCTCTCTTAAATCACCCTCTCTCTGCCCCTTATCTACTCTCTCTTTCATTACCCACTCTCATGAATAGAGAGAAAGTGAGAGGGTGATAAGAGAGAGAGGGTAATAAAAGAGAGTAGATAAGGAGGAGAGAGAGAGAGAGAGAGAGAGAGAGAGAGTCGAAACCAAGTGATTTGTGATAAAATGAGTTAAAACCCTTTGGGAATCCTTTTGCTAGCTTTATTTTGACCTTAGAAATCCATGATGGATTGTGAGAGGTAACCCTATTGAAGCCTTGCTGAATCTTGAAATTTGGCTAAGTTTGGAATTTTTCGAATGTAGAATCTGCATCTTAACTCTTATGAAGCTAGAACTTATCCCAAACATCCTAGAACTATTATATTTTATAATTTATACAAATATAACTTAAAGTATAAGAAATTAAATAAATCAAAATCCTCTGTGTGTGTGTGTGTACTTAAATATATGTCTTAAATAGGGCGCATGTGCTATAGGGCATGTGCACTATGTAAATCTATGACTTTCATAGCGTGCACACACTATGAAAGTCATAGACTTAAAGAGTGTACACGTGCTTTAGAGTGTGCACCATATAGAGCGTGCGTGCTTTGTAAAGCATTTGAATGTACCAATCCTAAGGCTTGGATTTGCTTTGGAGATCCAAACCAAAGGTTTGGACGAATGAAATAGGCTTGAGATGGGTTTTCCAGTAGACATACAAAAAAATGACATATTTTTTTGTGTGCTCCTCGTTAGGTTTACTCGTGGCTCAAGAACATAAAAATCAAACGACGTGATATTGTAGATCTCTCTGTTAGCTATCTAAGCATATAATTTATTTTTAATTCTGATTATGTTAAGTTTTTCAACTCTAATTTCTTTTGTGTGTATGTCCGGCTTTTGTAAACAACCAACATTCAGTATTTTGGGCATAGATTTTGGCTTGTTCATCGAATTTTGCAACAAGTTACATTTTTAGAAACTAGACTCCATTCTACACACTTTAAAAAAAAAGAAAATTTGATTTTTGATTAGTTTTAAATGATTTGTAGGGGGAGCACATAGAAATTTCATGTTCTTAGGATGTGTGCACTTCGTAAATTCATCAAAAATTATACATTCATCAAAAAATTACCAAAACAATCTGGGATAAACTACATGGTGTTAGCTAATTTCTCACTGGAACGTTTAAAAAAATTCAAAAAAAAAGTTAACATTTTAGGGGGAGCACACCAGATGCTATGTTATGTTTTTGGACAAAAAATAGGACCACTTTTTGTGGTCCCCCTTTTTGAGGGCCTTAATCTACACCATTTTCAAAATAAGTTAGTAGTTTAGGAACTAGATTCAGAGTATTACAACTCTTGTTTTTGTCGCATCTTAAAATTTTGAGTCTAACTACTTTCAATTTCTTGTTGAAGTTCAAAGTTTTCTGATTTTATGGAAAAAGTGGCATCTTATACCCCCTTTTTGGTCCCCCATCTTTGTGCACTTACCCATTTACTTTATTAATAAAATTCTTTGGATTAGGCCTTTTACCGATTAAAAAAAAAGATTTTTTAAAATAGTTTACTATTATTGTTTTATGTTTTTCCAACAATATTACTATTTTCTATTGCCACTGCAATAATACGGTTCTGCAGGATGTTAATGTAATTTGACTTTCTTTCACCAGCATGGAGGAGTACGGTGGTTGTCAATGCATGGATGATATGCATCTAGGCTTCCAACCATATTGAATGATATGGCTGGATGCTAGTGTCTATGCAGCCGACTAATCCTACCGGACTTGATAGTTTAATTGCATTTATTAATTAAATTGAAATTCATGTTGTTGTTTCTGAATTTCAATTTAATTAATAAATGCAAATAAAATGTCAAGTCTGGTAGAATTAGTCAGCTACATAGACATTGCCCTTTCCGAAATGGCTATATAACCGACAAAACCTATTTGATAAGACTATTTTTTTAAATTTATTATTTCAATAAAAAATCGTAATACAACTATTTTTTATTTCTTATTTAATTAATAAATGGTTGATAACTGTCTCATCAGGATGTTTTAGTCAACTGTATCTTCCCTGTTGCATGGATTACTGGATGTCAATAAATCAAAGATAATTTTGATTTATGTAATTTAAATATCTGTGCACTCATCTCAATTTTTTTTTTTAAACTTTTGTTTGAGTGGTAGCTCAGAACGTTATTTTTGATTCGATGTGTGTGATATGACTGGTGGATGGAAGTCAAGAGTCTTTTGTAAATATATGAGAACAAAGATTGACTTAAATAAATAAAAATTCATGTCACTTAAATATCGACGAAGTCAAGCCAGTGAAGTGAGGGATGACGCCAACATGAAGTGACTATTCTTGGAGGGAGCCGACTATACAACCAACAAATTCCCCTGGCCCCCACAGGCATAGCGGCCTCCCCCTCCATACCATGGGCCATCCATACTATCATATGAGGTACGCATGTTAGCACTGTCAACATGACTGTTTATTGTCAGGATATGAGAATTACATTTAAAATCTTTATTTTATGATTGGTTTTTAACTTTTTTAAAAAAATATCTTATAACTTTACACATAAATTATTATAATATTAAAAAATATTAAGTGTTTATAGTAAATATATTTAAATGTTTTTTTTTAAATTTTTTTTATATTAGAAATAGCGAGATCAAAAAGAAGTTACACCGTATCCGGGAGACCCATCAGAGGCACAGCCTCAACCAAGAATACATCAAGAACTGAAACTCCAATGAACCAACAGAACAAAACTACTTCAAAATGTCAAGATACAGATCAGCCCAGGTGGTCCAGCCGAGTGGGCCTTCCATCCATACAATATTTTTCCTTTCTTGGATCTGAGACAGAATAAGTAATTCCTCCTTTTTGGCATTATGGTTTTTTTTTATGGCTTGGTTCAGCTTCCAGCAGGTACGCTCAAATAGCTGCAAGTTATCCATAGTCCTCTGCCACTGGTAACCGTACTTGAGCTCATGAACAAAAAAGGTCACCTGCTCATCTTGAAGAAATCTTCGAAGTTTATCCTTCTCAGTTATCATAGTGGTTTGAACCTGCAAGAAAATTTTGAAAAAAGTGAGTTTTTGAAAAAACTCAGTAAGAATCCTTGGCTTACCTTGGTACCTTTCCTCGTTCTTGCATTTCCAAATCTACCAAAGAATGTTAGAGGACAACATATTCCAAAAAAAGTTAGCATCTTTACTGATCCCATTAATGTGACCAGTAATGATATCAATAATGCTCACACTAATAGGATAGTAAATACCAAATAAATGCCAAATTTCTTTAGCAAATAAGAAATCAAATAAAATATGTCTACTATTTTCAGGTAGCTTACAAATTCTACAAATATCAGAGTGTTGGTTGTCTTTTCTAATAGGCAGTCTATCAATTAAAGCCAGCCATTTAAAACATTGAATTTTTGGCTCAACAGGGCTTTTCCACAGAAAAACCAATAACTTATTCCAATCTTTACAATCAAAAGAACAGTACCAGATTTTATTAAGGTGCAGAATAATATCTTCATTGTAGTCAATAACCTTATATATGTTTTTAGCTTTAAGTCTGTCCAAAACAGTACCATCAGGCCACTTATAATTCAAATGTCTAAAAGAATCCACATGACAGATAGAAGGAAGATTTTTAGTAGCTTGTAATATCAGATTATAAGTCTTCTTCTGGGATTGAGGAATATTAAACTTAATCTTGAGATCGTCCTAGGGAATAAGGACATCCTATTCATAAATATCAGCAATTTGAGTAATACCAGCTTTAGCCCAAGATTTGGCAGAACAACCCTGGTAAAGGGCAAGAGGTTTATTATTGACACACAAATTCCACCAAATGGACTTTTCACCATGGATTTGATTATTATTGTAAAATTCCTTATTAGTGATAAACTTTCGGACATATTCCCAGGTGCGCCAAATAGACCTAAAAATTGCAGAACCTTGGACTATGACCAAAAATTTACTAGTAATAAGGTCACAAAAGGGGAGGTTCTTCCAAGATTTAGCCTCCTTGGGGTAACCTCTCTCAATATTATGTCTGACAAGAACCTTCCAGGGACTGTCACCTTCCAAGGCCTAAAAAATCCATTTGGCAGAAAGAGCGATGCCCTATAACTTAAGGTCCTTAAGCCCGAGCCCACCGAGGGACTTAGCAGTATGACACCAATCCTAGTTAACAGCATGGTGCTTACGATTACCTTTGCCATCAGACCATAGAAAATGTCTGATGGCTTTTTGAATCTCATGAATCTAATAGTTATTAAACATCCAAGCGGAAGAATAATAAATACTATAAGAGGACAGGATCTTTTGACAAACCTGAATTCTACCAGCAAGTGATAAGGTTCTATTATGCCATTTGTTAAGCTTGTTCTCAATTTTGGCTTTAACCCAGGACCACATATCTTTGAGAGAAGGGTCAATAGAATAAGGGATTCCCAAAAACTTAACAATCTTCTTAGAACCTCCCCACTGAAAATTGTACTGAGAAAACCAATCCGGAGGCTTGTCCTCCCATCCCATGCATATAGACTTAGCTTGAGAGAGTTTGGCACCATATATAACACAAAAAAAATCCAATTTGACTTGTAGATTTTTAAAGTTGGTTTCAGAAAGATCGAAAAAGATAGCAGTATCATCTGCAAAGTGGTTGTTTAAAAGCTCATCATTGTTAGGCAGGTACAGACCTCTAATGTCCAGAGAGAAGGAGGAGTATCTAAGAATGTAGAAAAGAGCTTCAGCAGCAATGACAAAAAAAGCAGGGGCCAAGGGGCATCCTTGTCTAATAGAATAGCCCAGCGGGAAAGGATCTAAAAGAGATCCATTAACCTCAACTTGAGCATAAGCATCCTTAAGCAAGGTAGAGACAGCATCACAAAAATAAGAAGGAAACCCGAAGGACTGTAACTTCAAAATAATGAATTTCCACTCCACCCTATCATATGCTTTTTCAAAGTCTAGGAGAAGCAAAGCAACATTCTGATGTGACACTTTAGCCCAATCCATGGCTTCCCAGGTAGTGATAAGATTCTCCAGAATGTATCTTCCCTTAATAAAACCAGTTTGAGTAATGCTAACAAACTTAGAGAGAATATTAACCAGTCTAGTAGCAAGCACTTTAGCTAAGATCTTGTAAGAAACATTAAGGAGAGTGATCAGCCTCCAATTCTTAATCAGAGTTTTATCTCCTTCCTTAGGAAGGAGCTTAATATACCCCTTGTTAATTTCTGGCCCGAGAGAGCCAGTAGCTAAAGCTTCATTATAAAGGTCCAGCAGATCTTTGCTAATCCAAGTGATGTTAGCCTTATAAAATTCAATAGGAAGCCCGTCGGGCCCAGGAGCTTTATCATCCTTGAGAGCTTTGATGGCCCCTTCAATTTCCTCAACAAAGATCAGAGTTGAGAGAGACCTGACATCATCATCATCCAATTTATTGGGAAAAAGACTTCTACAACTATCTCTACCTTCAACGACCTCACTAGAGTCCTCAGAAGATAAGAGCTTTTTATAATAATCAGCAAAGGCGGTAGAGATGCTAGCCGGATCCATGATTTCCTTATTATTTATGATCAGTCTATCTATAGATTCTTTAGTATGCTTATGCTTAAGGAGGTTAGAAAAGAATTTGGAGCCACGATCCCCATGTTGGAGCTAGTTAGCCCTTGAGCAAATTTTAGCACCTTGGATCTTATATTGTTGATGCTTTATGAGGGCATCTTTAGAAGCAACCAACTGGTTAAGAAAAACCAGGTTGGAAGGGTCAGATTGAGCCTTAAACTCGACTTCCTGAAGGCTAGAGATTAACAAATTCTCATTAAATCTAAAGTCTTTAGCGTGCTTTTGGCCAATGGTCTGTAACAGATTCTTCCATGCAGGAATCATAACCTTCCACTTGTCCAGCATGGAATAGTCTTTAAGGTTAAAAAAATTGAAATTCCTAATGATATGAATGGCACAGAGGACATCATTATCTTGAAGAAGCTTGGTGTTAAGCAAAAATTTGGAGCAAACAGACTTCTGACGAATAGGGCCAGAACTAATATTAATCCTAGTAAAAATAGGGTGATGGTCAGATAAAACGGTGGCCGTGACTTTGACAATGACACTATTATTGTCAGGAAGGAAGGAAATTAAGTCTTTGTTACCATAAAAGTGGTCTAATCTAGAATAGATCAGAGCATGACCTTGCTGGAAGTTGCACCAGGTGTGCCAAATTCCAGGGTGAGTGTCTTTCGAGTTGGCAAGAGGGTCAAACAGCTTTTTATTCTTAATAAAATTGGTCCAATGAACATAGTCTTGATCCTTCCATTTAAAAGGATTGCCACTAGACTTGTCGTAAGGCGACTCAACCACATTAAAATCCCCTCCAAAAAACTAGGGAATATCAGGAAGATTAGCAAGCCAATTCCAGAGAGAGATTCTAGATTTAACTTCATTAGGAGCATAAATGGAACAAAAACCAACAGATTTACTATTAATGTTCATAATGAACCAAATAGCCCTGTTACATGGTGAAACACCATTATCAGAGATATAAGATTCCCATTTAGGGTTAATAAGAATAGTAATTCCTCCCTTTCCCCTCCAATGGTTAGATATGAATTTGATAGAATCCTTCCAAATGAAGCTAAGATTAGAATCAAGATTGAAGCAAGTAGCCTTAACCTCTTGCAGCATGACCAAATCAATATTATCAAAAGAATTTAAAACCCGCTTAATAAAAAATTTCCTATCAGGGGATTCAATCCCCCTCACATTCCAAGAGATGCAATTCATTGAGATACATTGACAATATCAAGATCCGCAGTTTCATTCACCATACTGGGACTACTGAATGAATCCCGTTCCAATTTACCAATGGGTTTATTTCTAGACCCTAGTGGCCTTCCGTGTCTTTTCATAGTCATAGACTCTGTCTTAGAGGAGTCGTCCCATTCAGAGGGCGCCAAATCCATGCTAGAATCATTCAGTTTTGACTCTTTAGCAAGAATAATTTCAAAGATATACCCATCCTCAATTTCCTTAAAAACTTTTGGAGGCAAATTATCATGAGTTCAGCTAGACGCAATGGTTCTAGCTTGAGAAGTAGAACCCAAATCTAGACCAATACTCGGATGAGGTAAATTGGCCTGAGAAGGAGGACGAAGATTTTTGAGGCTATTGGCTTTGGGTTGACCCAAATTATTCTTTTTCCTCTTCTTCTTATTGCTAACCAGAGTAAATTCTTCATCATTATCGAGCCCCAGCTCGACATCTATATGAGGGTTCTTTTGAATGATAGACGACGGATCAACCTGGGCAATACCTAGATTTTCCTTGAAAGTTTTTCCAATAGAATCGGTAGAAGGTTGAACAACTGATTGGTTAACCAGATTATCAAACGTGGTAGGGGATTTGGGGCTATCGGGAGGTTTAGGTTGGGATTTGTTAATGATAGGACAATCCTTCCTACGATGGCCTTCCCTCCTACACAGAAAACATGCGTTCAAACCTCCTAGGATTTCGATGGGACACACATAATTTTCATGCAACACTTTTATTTCAATTTCGTTAGGGATTTCTTTCCCTGGAAGGATCGACATAAGAACCCTAGCATCCATGTGTGGGACTAACCTGGAAGTTTCATCCATCCGGATGGTTTTACCAAAATTTTCCATTAACAAAGGAAGGAATCGCCAAAGGAAAGGTGGGACATTTTTCACCAAAATCCATCTGGGTGCCGAGAGGGCTAAAACCTCTTCATGCACAGCTTCAGGCATCCAAACTAAAGCCCGGAACGAGGTCGAACCAACATTCCAATATTGTCTTTTTAATACCTCTTGCTGGGCTTCGTGATTAGAGAAAAAAAAGACAAACAAACCCTTTTGGATCTGTCTGCAAAATGAAATATTAAACCCTAGTTTCATATTCCAAAAATTATGAAACCAATCATCTAGAAATTTACGAGGTGGGCATTTATCAATTTCCACTGAAGCAAAGAAAATAGCAGTGTCTTTAAGTTTGTTTCTTTCCTTAACAATTTCGGCCAACATTTCAAAATTTGGGGACAAGGAAAACGGAGCTGCGGAAGCCACAGGATTCTTACCTTGGTAGGCGCCTTCATTGTTCCCCAAATTAACTATGAACCTAGCTTTATCATCGATCTTACCAGATGCATTCGCAACTACCTCCAAAAATGACTTAGATTTGGCAAGAGTGATTGGATTGGAGTTGGGGCTGCCATTATTAATGGCTTGTTTTCTCGCTGCAGGAGAATTGAATGCCGAAGCAGATGGATCGAAAGATGTACCTGCGGAGTGGTTTGAAATAAATGGAGGGAAGGTCGGAGAGGCTCCACCTGTGTTCGTCGTATGCACGGGGACCGCAATCTGTCTGTCACCGTCAATGTTTTCCTTAGCCTTAGCCACCTTGCCGATGGTATCAGCCCGGAGAATCAAAAACGAGCTCGGCAAAAAATCAGTCAATCAATGTTGCAGATCCGCAACAGTTCAAAAGTTCGCACCCATAATCCTTTTTTTTTTTTTTAATTTTTAAAAATAATTTGATAATAATATTAGATGGGTAAAAATATTATTTTATTTATTTAGAGTGAATATATTTAATGATCTTAATTTTTTAATATTATCTTTATACATAATTTTAAAATAATATTAGATAAGTAAATATATCTTAGATATATTAAAATAAGTTTCAATTTTTTTAATCTTATATTTAACATATTTTATAATTCTATAAGAAAGTTTTATTATTTTAAAGACAATATATTATAATATTTTCACATTTATATTTTAATTTTTTTAACACATTTTTTAATGAAGTAATTTGAGAATACATTATTAAAAAATTATGTTTTTAATAAAAATTTCTTATAGAATTTTAAAATATGTAAAATATAAGATTAAAACAATTAAGTTGCAACTTAATTTTATTTTTAAAAAAATTTCAAAATGTTTTCACATTGAGTGGCAATATATTATAATGTTTTCTCATTTATATTTTAATTTTTTTAACACATTTTTTAATGAAGTAATTTGAGAATATATTATAAAATGATTATGTTTGAATTTTTTAAAATATAATTATTATATATTAAACTTAGTTGGCAAATTTAGTTAAGTATACTATGCAATCTTATTTACACTAATAGAAAACATAAAAATTAAATCAATCTTAATGGGAAGAAAGTAATTACATTAGTTAATTTATCATAAATTTGGTTTACTTGACTAATGTTTGTCTATTTTGTTCCAAAACTCAATCAAACTAATTGTTAATTAGTTGCAAAGTAGATTTGTTTTATCTCCAAGAAACAAATAATATCATATAATATATTTTATTCAAGTTATTAGAGTTTGATGTGATATTATTAAATTATCAATCATAACATAGTTAGAAGATTAACAAAGAGTTAAAAAAATAATTAACTCATTCATGTATTAAATATTAATTTATTTTCTTATAAATTTTAATTTAATAAAAATAACGTAATTTTGTTTAAAATACTAATTTAATTTTATAAATTTTAATTTAAAATTATAACACATTATTATATAATATTAAATTACTTCATTTTAAAAATGTTATATATCATCTTGACAGTAAGATTGATAAGATCTATTAGATTTCCACAATCCATAATAATGTACGTATCAGTTTTTGGATTAGATTGGTAAGATTGATGGTAAAAACACACACTTCTGATTATTTACTACTTTAATATTTCTATTTATGAATATAATTAGAAGTAAAACAATAAATTTAAAACATACTAAATTATATATTAAATTCTTAGTAAAATAACTTATTATAATAGTTTAATAAATAGAATTCAACTCAATTATATTAATAAAATAGGTTTAACTTAATAACTTAATAACTCTCTATAACATAGGTAGAACATTAATAGAGAGTTATTTTTAAAATTTACTAACTTATTAATAGTCTTTAAAATAATAAAAATTTCTTACAGAATACGAGGCAGTATATGCCTGATAACGGAATAATTAATAGTAAATTTCTTATAAAATTTTAAAATATGTAAAATATAAGATTAAAAAAATTGAAAATTATTTTAATATATTTAAGATATATTTACTTATCTAATGTTATTTTAAAATTATGTATAAAGATAATATTAAAAAGTTAAGATCATTAAATATATTCACTCTAAATAAAACAATATTTTTACCCATCTAATAATATTTTCAAATTATTTTAAATTTTTTATAAAAAAAACATTTAAATATATTCAATATAAACACTTAATATTTTTTAATATAATAATATTTAATGTGTAAAGTTATTAAATATTTAAAAAAAAACCAATCATAAAACAGAGATTTTAAATGTAACTGTTCATTGATCTCATATCCTGACAATAAATAGTCTACGCTGACAGTGCTGACATGCGTACCTCATATGATAGTATGTATGCCATGTTATGGAGGGGGAGGCCGCTATACATGCGGGGGCCCAGGGGAATTTGTCGGCTGTATAGCCGGCTCCTTCTTAGAGTCTCACAACGCAAGTGCATAACATGAAAGACTCTTTCACATCTTCCTCTCCATATGGTGTACAGTAAACTGTCAAGTATTAATCGCCTTCAATGGAGCAGAGGATGCCAACTACACGTCTTCTCAAAATATCAGCTTTTATTTAATTAGGGAAGAGAGAGTAGGGGAGAGATACCAATAGTCATGAGGGCTAACTTTGTCAACATGTAGCCGTTGCATGGAATGTCGTAAGACTTCCATTTTTTTTTAGATATGAAAAATGGACAGTTAACTAGCTACAACTAAGGTTTGAATATACGACTTATCACGCAACTCGATAAAATAATCAATTTAGTTCGAAAGGTCCAAAAACTTAGTTTTTGAAGGTTCGACCGAAACTTAATAATAAAATCTTCAACTATCGTTTGTTTACATACCATTTCTTATAAAAATATGTTCATATTCATCTTCTAAATGTAACTCATTAAATACTTAAAGGAACCTAATATTTTTTAGTGATACTTATTTTAGTTATATTTTACTTTTGTATTAAACAAAAAACAACCAATAATGAATCACATTTAACACAATTAATGTTCAAATAATAACATATTATAATTAAAAAAAAAGACTTTAACAATACACTATAATATATAAACCTATTTCAATTGTAATCTAACTATTTCACTTGGCATTTTCAATTTGTTACCCCTATCTCCTACAATATTAACACATTATCTAGTTTATTACATCCTACAATCTAAAATTTACATAACATATCCTAAATCTGAGCACCACTAACCTAAAAGAATAATGCATACCCCTATAATTGAACACGCTCTAACCTAAAAAGACACATACTCACCTAAAACTTAATAGCAAATTACCTAAGATGGACACGTTCAAACCTAAAAATGACACGCACTCACCGAAAACCTAACAGCGCATTACCTTAAGATAATTATATTTTTGCCCTAATTTCATATTTGGTCAATAGTGGGGTTTGGGAACATGTAGAAATTGGAGGGTTTTCTGCTAGATTTTTTCATCGAGGGTTTCGAGTGAGTGATGGGCTGCCTCTCGCAGAAGGCCTGGAACATTTTCGCGAACACAATGATTTTGATTTAGGGCGCTATGCATCGTGTAAGATCGCGTAGCTCAGGGTGCCTTACAGGTAGGAGCGGGCTCTCTGCATGCATGCGGGCTCTGCTGCATGCCTGGTTGCTAGCTTCTTCCGGCTGACAACACGGTAATTGTAAGGTTTCCGTTTGCTCACCCGCCAACTGGCAAGTCCTCTTCAAGTTCATACAACTGTCGCTTCCTTATCTTCGCAGGTGACCATTCTCATGTTGAAACTCCAATTCGCTTGCCGCTTCTCTTCCTGGTTCCTCTCGCGTGTGCTTGCCTAGGCAGTGTCTTGGTGAGTCGGCCTTTGTTCCCAGCTGTGATCGACAGGTGTGTCTTTCAAATGACCATCGGCAAACCGCATAAGCGATTTATATATACAAAAGTGGAGGGTGTCGAATAATTTTTCCTAACTGCTTTGTATTTCATGTGTCTCTTTGCTCACAGAGGTAAAATTATGAGAGGAATCTATTAATTTAATTTATCGTTAACTTTATCTCTGAGAGGCATATCTATCAATGGATTGGCATAATTTCTTTTACTGTAACTCATTTATGGCTCTACTGTTTGTAAAACTCATCAAGGTTTCATTTCCAATTTTCCCGTACACAGGAAAGTGTGTGAAGCGCAAAGGCCAATATCATTGTAAGTTCAAATTCCCAATGTTATTAGGGTTTTGAGTATTCTTATTTGTAAGGATTAATTTGATGAGGACAACAATTAATCTACAAATTTTAATGTTCGAATCTGTAATTTAGGTAATTGTTTGGTGGAGAACATCCGTATTACAAATAATAAATTAAAAAGCTTCAGATTGCTTACGCGGCTTCAGAGAACATCCTCTGCAGAAATCCTTACTTGTGATTGTTCTACGCTCTTGTCTATTATTTAAGCATCATTAACAACCAATGCAATACACAGTAATATAGCAGATTCCCCTGTGGCCATTGCAATAAATTTGGTTGTTTAATATGTTGTTTCTAGGTAGTGATAGTGTTTTTATGGTTCTAATAGTAGATTCAAGCTCAATACAACATATTTTACCTAAATTTCTCATAAGATTCACCCTAAATTTTTCCCAGTAGATTCTGTCTGGGCTGTCCTCTCATATAAGACACAGCTTGGGAGAACATCCTCTGCGGAAATCCTTACTTGCGATTAATAGTAGAACTAAACTATGTTTTCCTAGACTACAAACAGGAGCTTGAGACAAGCAAGACCAGTTCCTTCCTTGAGAAGAGTTACGTGCTTCCAGATGGACAGGTGATTACCATTGGTGCAGAGCAGTTTAGATGCCCTGAAGTCTTGTTCCAACCTTCTATGATTGGAATGGAAGCTACAGGTGTCCATGAGACAACCTACAACTCCATCATGAAGTGTGATGTGGATATCAGAAAGGATCTCTATGGAAACATTGTTCTTAGCGGAGGCTCTACAATGTTTCCTGCCATTGCTGATTGCATGAGCAAGGAAACTACTGCTCTTGCACCTAGTAGCATGAAAATTAAAGTTGTTAGCACCACCTGAAAGGAAGTACAGGGTCTAGATTGGAAGGTCAATCTTGGCATCTCTTAGCACATTCCAACAAATGTGGATTGCAAAGTCAGAGTATGCTGAGTCTGGACCGTCAGTTGTTCACAGGAAATGTTTTTGAGTTCATCGTCTTCATGAATTTTGAGAATTAGTGTTGCAGGGTTATAATGTGGCTGAGAGTAGTTACTAGGTGATGGGCATATAGATCTGTTCTTGTTGGAGTTGCAACAAGTTCTGTTGTTAGTGCACTGATGCAGTGCTATCTTTGTTTGTTCTATAGAAAGATTTTACCCCAAAATCTAGTACTCGTTATTCTTAATTATGTCAACTGTGTACTGGTTAGCATGGAGATGATTATTTTATATCTCCAAAATGACAGTTTGGATGACAAGATGTGAATGTTATCATTTATAATTTACTGTTAAAGCTCACCTAGAAATGTTTTCATGTCAAGTGTATTAACAATATTTTTATGAGGAACTTCTTTCTTTTTGCCATTCAAGGTTGTGTAACTTGTTTGAATGGATTGTATCTATAATATGAGATTGAGTGGGAATGATGAAATTGCATGGAATGGAAGAGTGATAAAGTTTACATTTAAAATAAAAACAAAAATTCAAGTTGCTTTCTCCAAATTTTTTCACAGACACCACCAGAGTCTGAATTTGGCTGAGGACCACCAATTTGTCTGTGGAAGCCATTCATTTGAGATTGTTTCTGACTTAAATTTCTTTTTGAGAGCTTGAGCTCATTCGCTTACCTCAAAACTGTCCCTAAAACCCATATGTTTAGTAGGCAACTTCAACAAGCTTGGTAAACTGTTTAAATCTTCAGGGCATATGAAATTCTACTTTTGTTTATGTTGTTCTCTTGTTTCTAACATATGTTTAGAAGATAAAAATTTTCACAATTCATAATAGTTCTTTTTAATATTTATAAATTTGATTGTGTGTATTTTTTCATTAACATTATGGATCATATTGTGTGGTAAGAATCACACCACAACAATCTTACCATCACACAATGTCACTATCGACGCTTTTCTATAAAAAACTTGTAAGAAAGAATATTTTAAAGATTTTCCCCCAATTAACAAATTCATCTGAATAAGCTTTAGAAACCAAATTGAAAATAAAGAAAGTCGTTTCAACCATTGGAGTATATCCTAACAAATTTGGCAAGTGTAGTTGCTTAATTGATTTCCTGAAAATGACTGTTTGGTTGCAAATATGTATGCTTGGTAAGGGTTTTTGTTAAGTCTTCTTTTCAAATATCACCCTTTGATTATGTCCGCTTTATGGATAGGTGGTCTACTTCTTGCAAGAGTTATAGCTGCCACAGTTTGCACGACTCTAGCAGCCTTCATGGCTGCACGGCAAGGGACAATTTCAATGGCAGCATTTTAGATTTGCTTTCAGATTTGGATGGCGACTTCCCTTCTTGCTGATGCATTGGCTCTTGCTGGACAGGTAAGACATTAAGAAAATTAACCATGTGGTAGAGCTTGTTGCTAAATATATAAATCCTCTGGGTGTGGTTAGATTGGCTATTTTAATCTTACAATCAAGCTAATCAATAATTGACATTAGAACAAATCAGATTTCCTATAGGCCTTGATGGAGTATTCATTAGTTGTTCATATTTAAGAATGGTAGCATATGAGCAAAAAACGTTGGCATTTTTTTTTCTATTAACC
>BSBK01014708.1:65000-75728 GCA_027943335.1 Chamaecyparis obtusa | reverse complement strand
TATATTTATATGTATATATGTGTGTATATATCTATATGTATATGTATATAATATATATATATATATATATATATATATATATATATATATATATATATATATATATATATATATATATCTATCTATCTATATTTATATGTATATGTATATATCTATATGTATATGTATATGTATATGTGTATATATATATATATATATGTATATATATATATATATGTATGTATATATATATATGTAAATATATATATATATATACATAAACATATATATATATGTGTGTATATATATGTATATATGTGTGTATATGTGTATATATGTGTGTATATATGTATATATGTATATATATATATATATATATATATATATATGTGTGTGTATATATGTATGTATGTATGTATGTATATATATATATATATATGTATGTATGTATGTATGTATGTACACACACACACATATATATATACATACGTACATACATCTATTTATACACACACACACAGATATATATATACATATCTACATACATACATATATACATATATATATGATGCAGGAGCATCTTGGGTGTAAGAGCAATCTTGCATCACTCAAAAAATATTTTTATTTTTATATTCAATAAGAGCTATTTTGTGCAGAGCTGCTATTTATAGAAAGTTACTATTTTTTGGTAATTTTCGTATGTGCTCAGAATGATTTTATTTTTTTTTTGCAGGTTCATTTTTGGTCATGTAAGTCTGCCAGTAAAATTTCATTGCCAGATCAAGTGTATATTGGAAGATATTGAAGATTTTTGGTATTGGCAACAGGGTACAAAAATTTTGAACTCAATTTTGAAAGCTTTAGAGACCCCGGATGAGGTCAAAAATTTAGGTGGCGGGCGCTTGCGCTAGTCATGCCTGTAGAGCGCTTCATGGCATTTCCAAAATGGGGTTAAAATAGCCGATCGGGTCAACTGGTGATGACTTATGGTCTTCGGAAGTTGGGCCACCTGAAATGGCGAAAAATAATTTTTTTCAAAATTTTTGTTCGGGTTTCAAAGGTTATCTTGAGCCGACTATGATGTAATAAAATGTAAAATAAAATAATTCTAAGTTTGGTCAGCCTTATTGGCTAAAATTCTGGAACCTTCCCGGGTGGTGGAAATTTGCCTATATAAGGAAGGCTGTATATTGTCTTAAGTAGTTCAGAATAGTTCTGGGTAGTAGATCTAGGCAATAATTTGAGACTTTGTCCTACAGAATATTTTAAGGGAATGCCCATGTGGCTTTGCATATCATAATTGTGAAAGTTTGTAATTCCACATTTGTGGAGATAATAAGAAGCCAATTTTTTGTTCTTGCATATTATTGTTGTTGTTTCTCTCTTTTCCTGTTATGTGTTTGTGGTATTAAGGGGGAGCACCCTTCATCAAGTGGGTATCAGAGCAGGAGTTCTTGAGTGTGTAAACAGATCACCGACTATGACGTAGTTTGCACCAGGACCGTGGCTAGGGTTTCACCGCGCATCACGAAAATACCTCCATGAAAAGAACGTGGCAGAAGAGCTGGTGTTGTGACACCTGAGGTTAGAGAGCTGCACAGACAAGTGCGAGCATTGTAGGAAGAGATTCGTAGAGGAATAAATTTTAATGTCAAAGATGAAGAAAAGGATGAAGCTAAAGAAGAATATCAAGAAGGAGAAGTCAAAATTGTGAACCAGGAGGAAGAAAGACTTTTTTGAGTGATTTTCAAGATTGGGAAAAGACCTAAGATTGAGGTTCCTACATTTTCTAGAAATCTTAACCCAGAATAATTGATCGACTGGATCAATGAATGTGAGGAGTATTTTGAGTATGAAGATGTTGAGGATCTTGATGGGGTCAAATTTGTGAAGGCCAGACTGAAAGGTCATGCGAAGATCTGGGTGGCAAGAAATTCAATTGGAGCGAAATAGAAGAGGGAAAGTGATGAAGGGTGCTCCCCTTAATACCACAAACACATAACAGAAATAGAGAAACAACAACAATATGCAAAAATAGAAAATTGGCTTCTTATTATCTCCACAAATGTGGAATTACAAACTTTCAGAATTACAATATGCAAAGCCACATGGGCATTCCCTTACAATATTCTGTAGGACAAAGCCTCGAACTATTACTCAGATCTACTACCCTGAACTATTCTGAACTGCCTAAGACAACAATACAGCCTTCCTTATATAGGCAATTTTTCACCACCTGGGAAGGTTCCAGAATTTTATCCAATAAGGCCGACCAAACTTAGAATTATTTTATTTTACATTTTATTACATCATAGTCGGCTCAAGATAACCTTTGAAACCTGAACAGAAATTTTGAAGAAAATTATTTTCTGCCATTTCAAGTGGCCCAACTTCTGAATACCATAAGTCATCACCAGTTGACCCGATCGGCTATTATAACCCCATTTTGGAAATGCCACGAAGCGCTCTACAGGCTTGACTTGCGCAAGCGCCTGTCACCCAAATTTTTGACCTCATCCGGGGCTTCTAAAGCCTTCAAAACTGACTTCAAAATTTTTGTACCCTGCTGCCAATATCGAAAATCTTCAATATTTTCCAATATATACTTGATCTGGCAATGAAAGTTTACTGGCAGACTTATATGACCAAAATGAACCTCCAAGAAAGAAATCAGATCATTCTGAGCACATACAAAATTAATCAAAAATAGTAACTTTCCATAAATAGCAGCTCTGCACAAAATAGCCCTTATTGGATATAAAAATAGAATATTTTTTTTTTGGGTGATGCAAGATTGCTCTTACACCCAGGATGCTCCTGCATCAGACACCCAGGGTAATTTAAGAAGTGACCCTGTCACGACTTAGGTGTGCAGAAGAAAACCAAGACGGTTAACCTCCTCCTTTGTCAGCCATGATGAATTTTCAACAGGTCATCCTTTCCAATTGACCATATATTTTTCATATGTCCTATTCATTGTGCTTCTGCCAACATGATTGTCCAGTATATCTTCGATCTCCTTAGTGTCTGAACTAATTGCTGGAATACTCCACTGTGCTGCTGTGATCTCATCTTCAACACCTCCTTCATGATACTCCATCAGATCTGAAATGTTAAACACTGGTGAAATATTTAGCTTAGTAGACAATTCTACTTCATATGCATTTCCCGAATCATGTTTCTTCAGTATCCTACATGGTCCAAACTTCTTCATTTTCAGCTTGTTATATGTACCAACTGGAAACCGCTCCTTCCGCAAATGAACCATGACTTCATCACCAACCTGAAATTCCTTATACCTCCTTTTCTCATCTGCCTTAGCCTTATACTATGCGTTCATCTTGGTAATGTGCTTCCTCACCTCCTTATGGATGTTCTTCAAGTGTTCTACAAAATCCTCAGCTTCAGCACTACTTATTTCTCCTTTATCTATCTTCTTCAATTTAGATGCATTTCTTGGACTACTTCCATATATAATCTGGAATGGCGATTTACCAGTGATCCTATTGACAGAATTATTGTATGCAAATTCCACCTATGATAAAATCAAATCCTATCCTGTTGGCTTATCTCCAACCAAACATTTCAGCAAATTTCTCAAAATCCTATTCACCACCTCTATCTGTCCATCAGTCTGTGGATGATGTGATGAACTGAACTTCAAATCTATCTTCAACTTCTTCCACAATATCCACCAGAAATATCCAACAAACTTAGTATCTCGATTTGAAACTATGGTCTTTGGCAAACCATGAAGTCTCACTACTTCTCTGAAAAATAATTCTGCTACATGAACAACATCATTAGTCTTCTTGTAGGGAATGAAATGTGCCATCTTTGAAAATCTATCAACCACCCACAAAAATTGAATCATGTCCCCGCTGAGTCCTCGATAAACCAAGAATAAAGTCCATGCTGATATCCTCACAAGGCTTCTTTGGTACGGATAATGGCTGATACAACCCTGTATTCTGCTTCACTACTTTCGCCATCTGACATTCTCTGCAACTCTATACAAACTTCTTCACATCTTGCTACAACTATGGCCAATAATAATTCTCACTAACCAAACCAAGGGTTTAATCATGACTAAAATGTCCAGCCAATCCTCCACTATGCTTCTCCTTGATGAGATTCTCCCTCATAGAACTTCATGGAATGCACAAATGACTCCCTCTGAATAGCATATCATCCTAGATGATGAAATCCAACCATTTCATCCTGTCTAATGTAACAGGTTCTGTTCAAGCTTTCCAAGCTTCACCAAAATCAGGATCCTCTGGATACAAATTCTTGAGTTCCTTGAACCCAACCACTTCAATTTACATTTTTGTTAGCAATAGTTGCCTTCTGCTAAGAGCATCTGCAACCCTATTAGACTTTCCACTCCTGTGTTTCAAAATAAATGTATAACTCTGCAAAAACTCAACCCACTTCAAATGCTTTTGATTCAATTTTTCTTGACTATTCAAATATTGCAAAGCTTGATGATCAGTATACAAAACAAACTCCTTAGGAAGCAGATAGTGCCTCCACTTTTTCAATGCCTAAACTATAGCATAAAATTCTTGATCATAAATAGAATATATTCTCTTGGCATCATTTAACTTCTCACTGAAATAAGCAACAGGTTTACCTTTTTGGCTCATAACAGTGCCTATTGCAGTACCACTAGCATCACAATCTACTTGAAACACCTTATTAAAATCTGGAAGTTCTAAAATAGGTTGTTCTGTAACTTTTTATTTCAACAATTGAAAACTCTTTTCTGCCCCATTAGTCCACTTAAACTCTTTTCTATCCCCTCTCATTGTTTCAGTCAAGGGTCCACAAATACTGCTAAATTTTTTGATAAACTTTCTATAAAAGCTAGTTAGACCATGAAAAGATCTTACCTCAGTAGCATTCCTTGGAGTAGGCCATTCAAGGATAGCATGTATCTTCTCTGGGTCTATTTTTAGACCTTCTGCTGAAACTACAAATACCAAATACACTAACTCTTTCTTCACAAAACTGCACTTCTTCAAATTAATCAACAATTTTTCATCTCTCAACTTCTCAAACACCATACGAATATGCATCATATGTTCTTCCAATGTCTTGCTAAAAATCAAAATATCATCTAGGTAAACAATGAAAAACTTACCCAAAATTTTTTTTAGAACCTCGTTCATGAGCCGCATGAAAGTGCTCGGTGCATTGGTTAGCCCAAAAGGCATGACTAACCACTCATACAGTCCTTCCTTTGTCTTGAAGGTAGTCTTCCATTCATCTCCTTCTCTGATCTGAATCTGGTGATATCCACTCTTTAGATCTATCTTTGAGAAATACATAGCTCCACTCAAACAGTCTATAATATCATGCATTTGTGGCAATGGAAACCTATACTTAATTATGATCTTGTTTATTGCTCTGGAATCTGTACACATCCTCCATTCTCCATTCTTCTTTGGTGCTAATACCGCTGGTACAGCACAAGGACTCAGACTCTCACGGATCAATTCTCTCTGTAACAGTTCATGTACTTGTCTGTTCAACTCCTCACTTTCTGCAGGTGTCATTCTGTGTGCTGCCTTATTCAGAAAACTCACTCCTGGAATCAAGTCCATCTGATGACTGATCTTTCTAACTGGTGGTAATCCATCAGGCACGTTATCAGATACAATATCCTGAAACTCATTCAACAAATCTACAACTTCTACAGGGACATTTTTTATTTCCTCTCTACCAGCTTTTGAAATTAAAACAAAACATACATGCTCATGCCTCATACCATCTAGGAAATTTCTTCCATCAACAAAATTTATCCTTGCATTACCACATACTTTTTCTTCAGTCTCTTTCAATGGTTTTAGCTTATGTCGCACTCCATCCTTTGTCAGGAAATAGGTATTCGCATGACCATCATGTACAACACATCTGTCAAACTGCCATGGTCTACCCAACAACATATGACATGCATCCATAGATATGATATCACACAATACCTCATCTTGGTATCCACCAATCTTGAACTTCACCAGGCATTGCTCATTGACCATGACCTTGTGGTCATCCTGTACCCAGGCAATCCAATATGGATGTGGGTGTTTCTATGTCTTGAGCTTCAACTTTGTCACCATCTCTTCTGACACCAAATTGTCAATGCTTCCACTATCAATAATCACATCACAACATTTACCTTCACACTTGCACCTGGTGCGAAACAGGCTCCTCCTTTGCTCAGGTTCATTGTCACCACTCAACAGAACTCTTCTGTTAATCAATGTTTCTCCTCTTTCAGCATCTTCAAAATTTGATGATCTGACATCTTCATCTACATGTGCAACTCTGGCCTAGGCTTCATTTCTCCTGTCTGTTCTTCCTTGGCGCTGAGGACATTCAAATGCCCTATGACCTTCTTCTCCATAGTGAAAACATGTTCCACGAAAGCCACCTCTTCTAGATCCTTGTCCTCTTCCTCTTCCTCTCTGATCTCTATTATTCTGATCATGGAAGAGATTGGAATTATTTTCTCACTGATTCTGACTACTAGTGGCCTCATCTTTCTTTTTCGGATCTTCATTTTGGCCACCATATGACCGTCCACCAGATCGTGCACCGCGACCTCTTCCATTTTTTCTGCTCTCAAAATTCTTGTTTAGCTTTTCCTCTACTTTTAAGGAAAACTGGTATGCCTCTTCAATACTATTCATTCGAACCAGATTCAGCTCCTCTTGAATGCTTGGCCTTAACCCATTAAAGTATCGGGAAACTTTCTCCTTATCAGCTTCTGTATGGCATGTTCTGATGAGGAGTCGATAGAACTCCTCTGTATACTCCTGAACAGATCTTCCTGCTTGCTTCAAACTTTGCATTTTCTTTAGTAGGTCAAGTTCATAATCAACAGGAATGAACTGTCGCTTCAATTTATCCACCATCTGATCCCATCTTGTGATTTTATCTATCCCTCTTCTATTTCACTCCAATTGAATTTCTTGCCACCAGATCTTCGCATGACCTTTCAATCTAGCCTTCGCAAATTTGACCCTATCAGGATCCTCAACATCTTCATACTCAAAATATTCTTCACATTTATTGATCCAAAAAAGTCTTTCTTCCTCCTGGTTCACAATTTCAGCTTCTCCTTCTTGATATTCTTCTTCGACTTCATCCTCGCTTTCATCTTTGACATTAAGATTCATTCCTCTGCGAATCTCTTCTTGCAATGCTCGCACTTGTCTCTACAGCTCTCTAACCTCATGTGTCACAGCACCAGCTCTTCCGCCATGTTCTCTTCGTGGAGGCATTTTCGCGATGCGCACTGAAAACTTTAACCACGGTCCTAGTTCAAACTACCTCATAGTTGGCGATCTGTTTACACACTCAAGAACTCCTACTATGATACCACTTGATGAAGGGTGCTCCCCTTAATACCACAAACACATAACAGAAATAGAGAAACAACAACAATATGCAAGAACAGAAAATTGGCTTCTTATTATCTCCACAAATGGGAACTACAAACTTTTAAAATTACAATATGCAAAGCCACATGGGCATTCCCTTACAATATTCTGTAGGACAAAGCCTCGAACTATTACCCAGATCTACTACCCAGAACTATTCTGAACTACCTAAGACAACAATAGGGCCTTCCTTATATAGGTAATTTTCCACCGCCTGGGAAGGTTCCAGAATTTTAGCCAATAAGGCCGACCAAACTTAGAATTATTTTATTTTACATTTTATTACATCATAGTCGGCTCAAGATAACCTTTGAAACCCGAACAGAAATTTTGAAGAAAATTATTTTTTGCCATTTCAGGTGGCCCAACTTCCGAAGACCATAAGTCATCACCAGTTGACCCGATCGGCTATTATAACCCCATTTTGGAAATGCCACGAATCGCTCTACAAGCTTGACTGGTGGAAGTGCTCGTCACCCAAATTTTCAACCTCATCTGGGGCCTCTAAAGCATTCAAAATTGAGTTCAAAATTTCTGTACCCTGCTGCCAATACCGAAAATCTTCAATATCTTCCAATATACACTTGATCTGGCAATGAAACTTTACTGGCAGACTTATATGACCAAAATGAACCTCCAAGAAAGAAATCAGATCATTCTGAGCACATATGAAAATTATCAAAAATAGTAACTTTTCATAAATAGCAACTCTGCACAAAATAGCCCTTATTGAATATAAAAATAGAAATTTTTTTTTTTTTGGGTGATGCAAGATTGCTCTTACACCCAGGATGCTCCTGCATCAGAAAGATAAAATCACAAGATGAGATCGGATGATGGATAAATTGAAGTGATAGTTCATTCTTGTTGATTATGAGCTTGACCTACTAAAGAAAATACAAAGTTTGAAGCAAGCAGGAAAATCTATTTAGGAGTATACAGAGGAGTTCTATCGACTCCTCATCAGAACAGGCCATGTAGAAGTTGATAAGGAGAAAGTTTTCTGATACCTTAATGGGTTAAGGCCAAGCATTTAGGAGGAGTTGAATCTGGTTCGAATGAACAGTATTGAGGAGGTATACCAATTTGCCCTAAAAGTAGAGGAAAAGCTGAACAAGAAGTTTAAGAGCAGACAAAACGGAAGAGGTCGCGGTGGACAATCTAGTGGATGGTCATATGGTGGCTGAAATGAAGATCTGAAAAAGAAGGATGAGGCCAGTAGCAGTCAAAATCAGCAAGGAAATAATTCTAATCGCTTCCAAGATCAGAATAATAGAGATCAGAGAGGAAGAGGAAGAGGACAAGGATCTGGAAGAGGTGGCTTCCGTGGAACATGTTTTCACTATGGAGAAGAAGGTCATAGGACATTTGAATGTCCTCAGCGCCAAGGCAGAATGGATAGGAGAAATGAAGGCTAGGAAAGAGTTGCACATGTAGATGAAGATGCTAGATCATCAAATTCTGAAGATGCTGAAATAGGAGAAACGTTGATTAACAGAAGAGTCCTGTTGAGTGGTGAGAATGAACCTGAGCAAAGGAGGAGCCTGTTTCGTACCAGGTGCAAGTGTGAAGGTAAATGTTGTGATGTGATTATTGATAGTGGAAGCACTGACAATTTGGTGTCAGAAGAGATGGTGACAAAGTTGAAGCTCAAGAGACAGAAACACCCACATCCATATCAGATTGCCTGGGTACAGGATGACCACAAGGTCATAGTCAATGAACAATGCCTGGTGAAGTTGAAGATTGGCAGATACCAAGATAAGGTATTGTGTGATATCATATCTATGGATGCATGTCATATGTTGTTGGGTAGACCATGGCAGTTTAACAGATATGTTGTGCATGATGGTCATGCGAATACCTATTCCCTGACAAAGGATGGAGTGCGACATAAGCTAAAACTATTGAAGGAGACTGAAGAAAAGGTATGTGGTAATGCAAGGATAATTTTTGTTTATGGAAGAAATTTCTTAGATGGTATGAGGTATGAGCATGTATGTTTTGCTTTAATTCCAAAAGCTGGTAAAGAGGAAGTAGAAGATGTTCCTGTAGAAGTTGTAAATTTGTTGAATGAGTTTCAGGATATTGTATCTGATAACATGCCTGATGGATTACCACCAGTTAGGAAGATCAGTCATCAGATGGACTTGATCCCCAGGAGCAAGTTTTCCGAATAAGGCAGCACACAAAATGACACCTGCAGAAAGTGAAGAGTTGAATAGGCAAGTACATGAGTTGTTACTGAAATGATTGATTCGTGAGAGTTTGAGTCCTTGTGCTATACCGGTAGTATTAGCACCAAAGAAGAATGGAGAATGGAGGATGTGTATAGATTCTAGGGCAATAAACAATATCACAATCAAGTACAACTTTCCATTGCCACGAATGGATGATATTATAAACTGTTTGAGTGGAGCTGTGTATTTCTCAAAGATAGATCTGAAGAGTGGATATCATCAGATTCGGATCAGAGAAGGAGATGAATGGAAGACTGCCTTCAAGATAAAGGAAGGACTATATGAGTGGTTAGTCATGCCTTTTGGGCTAACCAATGCACCGAGCACTTTCATGCAGCTCATGAACGAGGTTCTGAAAGAATTTTTGGGTAAGTTTGTCATTGTTTACCTAGATGATATTTTGATCTTTAGTAAGATGTTGGATGAGCATATGATACATATTCGTATGGTATTTGAGAAGTTGAGAGAAGAGAAATTATTGATTAATTTGAAGAAGTGCAGTTTTGTGAAGAAAGAGTTAGTGTATTTGGGGTTTGTAGTTTTAGGAGAAGGTCTAAAAATGGACCCAGAGAAGGTACAGGCTATCTTTGAATGGCCTACTCCAAGGAGTGCTACGGAGGTAAGATCTTTTCATGGTTTGGCTAGCTTTTACAAAAAGTTTATCAAAAATTTTAGCAGTATTTGTGGACCCTTGACTGAAACAATGAGAGGGGATAGAAAAGAGTTTAAGTGAACTAATGGGGCAGAAAAGAATTTTCAATTGTTGAAATAAAAAGTTACAGAACAACATGTTTTAGCACTTCCAAATTTTAACAAGGTGTTTCAAGTAGATTGTGATGCTAGTGGTACTACAATAGGAGCTGTTATGAGCCAAGAAGGGTAAACCTGTTGCTTATTTTAGTGAGAAGTTAAATGATGCCAAGAGAAAATATTCTATTTATGATCAGGAATTTTATGCTATATTTCAAGCATTGAAGAAGTGGAGACACTATCTACTTCCTAAGGAGTTTGTTTTGTATACTGATCACCAAGCTTTGCAATATTTGAACAGTCAAGGAAAG
>BSBK01014708.1:0-60000 GCA_027943335.1 Chamaecyparis obtusa | reverse complement strand
TTATCCATTGGGCAACAGAGTCAGAAAATAGAAAGGATCCCAAAACAACTTTGAGAACAACTGATTTTTGAACCATAAATACAAATACCCCAAATCTTCCCTACTTACAGATAATCCTTATGCAAATTCAATGAACATATATTTTACTTTGAGTAATATTTAATCCAACCCTAGGTCAGAACTCAAAGTGAGATACATACACATAAACCATAAAATAGGCTTAAAGATTCATAGAACAAACACAATGGAGAGGTAAAGATTTGATATTTGTATTAAGTATAACCATGATCATTTACATACATCATATTCTAAATAACATACTTACCGGACAATGGTGCCAACTTGTATCTCTTCTCTATTATCCTGACAAAATAATACAAATTTACAATCCTCAACTAAGGAGTAGGGCTTTAGAATTTCCTTTTTCTTCTTACACCTAACTCACTCAATGCCTAGAATGACCATGGGAAATCCTTTTATATACAAGGAGATGCAATAAGCTTCTGGTCATTCTAGGGTTTACAAAATATCAACCCTAAAACTTTACAACAACTACAAAATTTACAATAAATACACTTAGTCACAATGGCGAGGAAATTACAGTTGAGCTGACCTTCTTCATGTCTTTTAATGCAGTCCTTGGCTAGCTATTAACAAATCTGATCTGTAATATTTGCTGTCCATTTTGTAATGAATATTTCCTCATATCTCAACCACCCTTATGACTCAAAATCAACTGCTCTAATCTACTTTATGAAGCTGGCGGTTTATCTTCACTCTCCACAGCTGGTATGTACTGATATCTCCATTTATTATACACCTCTTCACTTGGGAACTCAAACTTAACAAATTCATCCTTCCTAGTAGACAACTGTTCCCATTCACTTATGATCTGTGTGATTTTCTATTGAATGGTGTCAAATATCAATCTAGCATTTATCAACATTTTAATTGTACCACTGAAAGAAGACTTATCACTTAAAACATTAGTGATTCATTTTGTGAGGAGTCCATCTAATTCCTCCCTCCACTGATAAGCTTCCTTAAATTCTCCTTTGTCTAAGCAGTGATCTTTACATGTCAACATCACCCGTGGCCAATCAAAAATGACCGCCTCATCAATATATTTAACACAGAGGACCCACCAAATAGCTTCCATCTCTTTATCCAAATCAACAGTTGTCGCTAAACTGCAAACTTAAAATCCTCACATCTTTGATCAATGGTGTAATGAGAATCATCCGATCAAACTGAAGATTAACCCTTTGGAAAACATGACCCCACAATCAAACACATCACCTTCTGTCAGTCAAATCACATTGTGCCATGTTTTCATACGGGTGGGTCCCTTTTGACTATCCTTTACCATCTTTAAATATGCGTCAGCTGCCACCTAGTTTTTCTGAGAACCAATAAGAACCAAAAAGATTGTAATGACCTGGCACTATTAGGACCCACCGAACCTTTTTCAAATAAAGCAAATCTGACGGTTGTCGCTATACCACAAGCTTAACATGCAAGCATCTTGGATCAACGGTATAATGACCACTGTAGGTCTTTTCACCCTTTAAAGTCCACAAACTCTTCCTCGAGTCGGGCCCACCTTTGAGATAGGTGGAAACTCATCACTATATCACATGTCAGAGAAAATTGACAATCGGGGTCTTGCGGTGTAATGACAGCCACTCATTTTGGAAAGTGAAAACCTTAGGAAAATATACCCAAAACTTAGGCTTAGAGAAATAAAAAGGAGAAGAGGGGAACGGGGGCCAACAACCTTCTAACTGCAAATGCATGACTTAAAAAAATGTTAAAGGCACATGTGGATTAGCACTCTTAGTGAATCAAAAAGGTAACACAGGAAAATAAAAAGGGAAGAAACCAACCTAGGGTTTGGAAGTGAGGGAGGAAACCCAAGCCAAAAACCTGGATATTTCAAAGCTATAAATGCGGAGTCAAGAAATATTTAAAAAGTGATAACAGTGGCTCTGACTGGTGATGCATGCCCCTTGTGGGCATGTAGAGAATTCATGAGTCTTTGGTATAGCAGACCACCCCAAAATTGAAAACTGACTTCTACTCTTTCTCAAAAATAGGAAACCTCGCTGAAAGAAACACACAACTGAAAGAAAGGAACCATACAATATATACATTATTTGCAAAGCCTCAAAGCCTCAAAGCTAAAACCATTGTTTACCTCTGTCAAAAATATGATTCTGATCTCCAGATGAGACAAGCAATCTGAAAAAATCTTGACAAACACACTGCCAACATATGTGAAAATTTTTGAGCTGAGAGATAACTCTGAATTTGCTAAATCCCAAACTCCTCCAGTCACAACCATCATTTTCATATTCTAGGAAGTACGGAGGATACACTACCTCTTCTTGAAGCTGACCATAAGTATAACACTCATCAAGTAATGCATCAAAAAATAAGATATGATGACCATCATGCATTACTGGAAATTTATCCGGTTGAAAATGGAAATGATCTTCAGATTTATCTTTATGAAAGATTTCAACTACTGAATAACTCAGTTCATTAGGTTGTGGAGAAACAATGCTATCAATCAAAAGATCATTTTGCAAAAAAATGGAAATCATTTCCTCATAAAATAAATGAAAGGTAGCACTCTCTTCACAACCTCTATCAATGTTCTGAACATATAAATCTAAAAGATCAAATGATGTTTCCTCTTAAACTTGTAGAGCTGAGAGATCACATTCAGATTCATCACCTTCCGCAGTACTCTGATTTACACAATAACCCCTCACACTAAGCTCATCAAAATTTGAATGTGTATCAGCATATGAGTGTGTATATTCATCATATATAACACTCTTATACTCCTTATACTCATATGCATTATGATCTTGCAAAGTGTTCAACCTCTGAAAATCAGCTTGTAAGAGGTATGAGATTTGTTCACTGCCTAGTGTGCACTGGATTTCATTCTTATCTTCTTTAGCTTCTTGCTCAACACTGAAAACTTCCTTCTTATCTGAAATAGGGGCTTGTTTATTCTCACCAAAAGATTCACAGCTATACAAATCCTCTGCAACATTTTCAATATCAAAACAAAAATCAACAGGGTGTAACTTTTGCTGACTAAATAGATATGTACACTTATTATATTTAGCTGTCAACATATCAGAGATCTCATCAATGCTGAGAGAAAGAGAACTTGACTCATCCATGTGAATCACATCCTTATGACCAGAAGTACTTGCACAATCAATATCAGAATCCTCATTATTTTTATTATCAGAAGAACACATATTTTCAATCAGTACAGAATCATAACTGATGTCAATTTTGGAATCATGAAAAAAGATGTCCTGATTTTTAAGCACTGGTTTACACAAATCCAGAAGCAACTCATCCTTTGTGTCTTTATCAAAATCTTCACTCAAATAGTTTTCATTTTCAAATTCAAACATCTCTAAACAAGTAGAAGACCTTGTATATAATGATTCTAATTCTTGATCACTACTACAATCTGAATGTTCTTCTAACATGACCTCATCATTCTGAGAAACACTCTCATCCTTAGACATGAGCTGTATTGAAATACTGTTTATATTATTTTCTTGATGATGATCTTTTTGCAACTTATCCCATTCATCATCATTAGAAAACTCCTCCAAGAACAACCATTTGAAATCAGTCAATGAGGAGATGCATTTTGGGGGTAAACTCAAGTACCATTCAGCTGCAATCCATTTGAGGGATCTCCCAAAAAACATCATGGTGATATCTTCATCATAAATCTGATATTTGACAACAAATCTAAAGAATGCTAGGACATGTCCTAGTGCTGAATCTGACTAATCATCAAAGACTGGAATTAAATCAAGGAGCTCGCTAGGAAAATAATTTTAGGATCCATGAACATGATCACAACTTAGAGCTCTATCCTGCCTGATAAAACATAACCTTCTAGGCTGGATCATTTGTTGTTTATCCATTTGTTTTCAACCAGGATGAGAACTATTCATCTTATTTTGTCCTTACAAGAGGTATACCAAAATATTTAAACCTCTATGACAGCATTCAAAGTTTCATGACAAGATATTTAACATGGAAACATGAAACTATTCTGATTATTCTCTTCCCTTCTTACTAGTGCTAAAACACTTAATAGGGAAATATTTCCTATGATTTTACAAATAAAATACCTAGAAGTATGTGGTTGAAACTCAACTTGCTAAATGGAAAGCCTCTGAATCTGAAACTTGCTTTGCTGAAACAATTGTAGAGCTTCCACCTCCTTTGAAGAGGACAAACACCTTTAACCGTTGAAAACCTTTTCCGAATCTTTTTCCATAAACACAACAAACTTCAACAAAATTTCAAAAACTATTTATCAGAGCTGAATACATCATATCTTCATTCTGAACTTTGCACTGATCAAACACAGGATCTCAAAGTCGCCACTCACAACTTGGTGAGATGATTTTAAAAGCTTTCAAACTGACTCTTTGCACTTTCAATGGAAACCACTGGATATGATAAACAAGCCAGCCAGGAGTTAAGGCTCTACTCGTACCCGTGTTGTTCATAATTAATTTATAACACCAAGGATATCAAATGATTGAAATAGGTAGTTCAGGAGTCAAGCTCAACTTGAAACTTGCACTATCCACTTATGATTATAATCCCTATTCCCCAGTGGAGTCGCCATCTTGTTGGTGACTCGGATGGGTCAATTCTATCTAAGTTATATAATACTAATAATCTATGATGTAGCAATAACCAGAGATTCTTGACAAATCTATTCTTTTGTTATGTCCTCCCCAGTAGAGTCACCATCTTGTTGGTGTTTGAAAATGCTTATGCCAACTAGGGCTGCCAATATGCCTATGATGGATATTAAGGATTGGTTAGTTCCAAATGTGAGCAATCTATAGGCAACTGGACCAACTACAGGGATGGATATTTCCTCTTCTGCTTCTGGCTCTGTGAAACCAAGGCGGGTACACCTGATCCAATAGTTGTAATTCTAACTGATAACTTCAACTCTGCCCCTTATTTCTTTATTGGATCTTTTAACAGATAAAAATAGTGAGAGAATACTAAACAACAACCTATTGTTCATTGATCCTCCATCATTGGGTAGGACAACACATAAATGTAAATAAAACTGAAATTACTGGTAATGATTTTAAGATTTTGGGATTTTGAAATCTGAATCACCTTCTCAGAACAAAGATAGGAGAATATAGGCTAGTGTCTTATCCATTGGGCAACAGAGTTAGAAAATAGAAAGAATCTCAAAACAACTTTGAGAACAACTGGTTTTTGAACCATAAATACAAATACCCCAAATCTTCCCTACTTACAGATAATCCTTATGCGAATTCAATGAACATATATTTTACTTTGAGTAATATTTAATCCAACCCTAGGTCAGAACTCAAAGTGAGATACATACACATAAACCCTAAAATAGGCTTAAAGATTCATAGAACAAACACAATGGAGAGGTAAAGATTTGATATTTGTATTAAGTATAACCATGATAATTTACATACATCATATTCTGAATAACAAACTTACCAAACAATGGTGCCAACTTGTATCTCTTCTCTATTATCCTGACAAAATAATACAAATTTACAATCCTCGACTGAATAGGGCTTTAGAATTTCCTTTTCCTTCTTACACCTAACTCACTCAATGCCTAGAATGACCATGGGAAATCCTTTTATATACAAGGAGATGCAATAAGCTTCCAGTCATTCTAGGGTTTACAAAATATCAACCCTAAAACTTTACAACAACTACAAAATTTACAATAAATACACTCAGTCACAATGGCGAGGAAATTGCAATTGAGCCGACCTTCTTCATGTCTTTTAATGCAGTCCCTGGCTAGCTGTTAACAAATCTGATCTGTAATATTTGCTATCCATTCTGTAATGAATATTTCCTCATATCTCAACCACCCTTATGGCTCAAAATCAACTTCTCTGATCTACTTTATGAAGCTGGTAGTGTATCTTCACTCTCCACAGCTGGTATGTACTGATATCTCCATTTATTATACACCTCTTCACTTGGGAACTTAAACTTAACAAATTCATCCTTCCTGGTAGACAACTGTTCCCATTCACTTATGATCTATGTGATTTTTTGTTGAATGGTGTCAAACATCAATCTGGCATTTATCAACATTTTAATTGTGCCATTGAAAGAAGACTTATCACTTAAAACATTAGTGATTCATTCTATGAGGAGTCCATCTAACTCCTCCCTCCACTGATAAGCTTCCTTAAATTCTCCTTTGTCTGAGCAATGATCTTTACATGTCAACATCACCCATGGCCTATCAAAAATGACCGCCTCATTAATATATTTAACACAGAGGACCCACCAAATAGCTTCCATCTCTTTATCCAAATGAACGGTTGTCGCTAAACCGCAAACTTAAAATCCTCACATCTTTGATCAATGGTATAACAAGAATCGTCCGATCAAACTAAAGATTAACCCTTTGGAAAATATTACCCCACAATCAAACACATCACCTTCTTTCAGTCAAATCACATTGTGCCACATTTTCATACAGGCGGGTCCCTTCTGACTATCCTTTACCGTCTCTAAATATGTGTCAGCCGCCACCTAGTTTTTCTAAGAACCAATAAGAACCAAAAAGATTGTAATGACCTAGCACTGTTAGTACCCACCGAACCTTTTTCAAATAAAGCAAATCTGACGGTTGTCGCTATACAACAAGCTTAACATGCAAGCATCTTGGATCAACGGTCTAACGACCACCGTAGATCTTTTCAACCTTTAAAGTCTGCAAACTCTTCCTCTAGTCGGGTCTGCCTTTGCGATAGGTGGCAACTCATCGCTATATCGCATGTCAGAGAAAACTGAAAATTGGGGTCTTGCGGTGTAATGAAAGCCACTCATTTTGGAAAGTGAAAACCTTAGGAAAATATACCCAAAACTTAGGCTTAGAGAAATAAAAAGGAGAAGAGGGGAACGGGGGCCAACAACCTTCTAACCGCAAACACATGACTTAAAAAAATGTTAAAGGCACATGTGGATTAGCACTCTTAGTGAATCAAAAAGGTAACACAAGAAAATAAAAAGGGAAGAAACCAACCTAGGGTTTGGAAGTGAGGGAGGAAACCCAAGCCAAAAACCTGGATATTTCAAAGCTATAAACACGAAGTCAAGAAATATTTAAAAAGTGATAACATATTGGATACATGTCATGACATGTATCCTTCATTCTTGGAAAGATATATGAGAAATCCTTTCTTACGTCTATCTTATTAAATTGTCATTGGGATTCTGAAAGTTGTCAAAAGGTGAAAGGCCCCTTGATGAAGTATTGGCTAAATCATAAACTAACATAAAATACATAAGGAAAGTTTGAAAAAAAATTTAGAAAACCAAGTGTCCCCCTTGGTAATATTTTCATTTTAGTTTACAATTTAGAGGTTGCCCCTTGATGACGGTTATATATTTTCTAATATTGATGAACTGGACACTTTCATAATTTAGGAAAAATCTTCATGCCAAGTGGTATTTAAAAAAATGTGTAAAATACATTGTATGCGAGGGAGACTGCAAACAATCACTTTACCTAATTTTTATGTTGTAAGTAATATATTTTCATTGAGTTCTTTTTCTTGTGCTTGAATTTTATTAATACCCAATGCCCCCTACTTGTAGGAATTTCATCTAATACAAGGTGAAATATTATCATTAGGGGTCGTTATAACCTGATACCTAAAAAAGGATCTAGAGGAGGGAAACTTAAATCATAATGTATATAATGTTTAAATATAATGACATTATCCTTAACATAGTTTATCTAGGGTTCTACAGCCTTTAGGGAAGGCTATTTAGACTAAAGAAGGGTACCTAAAACCTAATATGTGAAATCATTCTTATGAAAAAATGATCACATTTGTCCCTAAATTCGCTACTTCATCTACTCTCTTGTTACCTTCTCTACAGATGTGACTAATTGAGATTTTTTGAAAGGATTCACATAGACTTAATTCTTGGAGAGGAGGGAATTTAATCTCTAGTTTGGAATGGCTCCTTTCCTAAGCGCATTAATGATAATTTTTGAATCTCCTTCTATTTCTAGATGTTGTAATCCCAAGGAGGCACATTTTTTAAGGCCTCTAACTAAAGCATAAAGTTCCACCCAGTTATTTGCTTTAATACCACTAGGAGCTGCAACTGATGCAATTTCCACTCTTGCTTGATTTGAATGCAACACCCAATGCCTGCTTTCCCGAGGTTCCCTCTAGAAGCTCCATCAAAGTTTAGTTTGAACCAACCCTCCCTTGGAGGTCTCCATTTGCATTCATCTCTCTTAGACACCTTATTTTTGGAACTTGAGCCTATAAAGGGAGGAAGGGCCAGACCTACCCATTTCCCTCGCATTTTAGCATCCGAGTGAGTTATAATGAGATTTGTCATTTGGTTTTTGGAGATTTTTCAATTCATATTTTCTATGATTATAGCTTCAATTTTATTGCATAGTTGTCTCCAATCTAGTTTTTCTTCTTTAAAGATTCTTCTATTTCATTCTTTCAAAATTTCCCATTACTAAAATTGAGGAAGAAATAGTCCAAAAATCGGCAAAGATACTATTTTTTTTAATGACCGGCCATGCTTGCAACATTTCCATGAGGGAATGGGGAAAATATGAGGACCATCCCAAATTCCCTTGCAACTAATTCCAATAGAGATTTGTAAAAGGGTAGTTTAAGAATAAATGATCAACATCTCCTTCGCTATTTTCGCAGAGTGGTCATCTACTAGGACCAGAGAAATCTAATCTCTTAAATCTATTTGCAGTTAAAATTATATAATTCATGGCCAACCATGTGAAAAAACTTTCTTTAGGTGAACAATCTTTCCCCCAGTATAGGTGAATTGGTAAAGTGTTTTTGGGCCTCTTGTGGTTTTGGATGATGAGCTTATAACCATCCTTTGTGTTATATCCTCCTGACTTAGTGTATCATCTTAAAATAGAAGCACTTCCATGTTAAGAGTGTTTAGCCCTCTGAGTAAGTGGTTTGGGGTCATTTTGAATGCCTTGAATTCATCTTTTCTTGGATCTGGCTTTCTCCTCGCTTTCCACTTCTTTTATGCACTTGATTCCTTCATTCTAGGTGAAATTAAGGTTAGGATCCTAAGCATTCTCAGTAACTTCCCTCTTCTATGGCTCTATTTTCTAGGTAGGACTTAAAAATAGGTCCTCTTGGACTTCATCATGTTCATCATAGGATTTTGTTCCTCTCCTTGGCACTCTACCCTATTCTGGCATCATTTCTAGGTCTCTGGGCACCCTTGAGACCTCTTGTTTCTCACTCTGACTGAGACCCTAAAATTTATGCCCTTAAGGTCAAATTAGACCTAAAGGGGTCAAATTCTACCTAAAGGGGTCAAAGATGACCTTGACCCTGACCTAGTCAGGATCGAGCTCATCTTTGACCCTAGGTTCAAATTTCAAGGTCCTGGGATCTCCGGTTGTCGGGTTTCGAAAATAATTATTTTCCCACTTCTGGGTCTGCTATTTTGGTCTCCAAAATGGTAAACTCTTAAATTATATTTAATTTAGGGCCATTCCTATAGGTTTTATGCCTAATTGAAATTTAATTCCCCAAGGTGGCCCCTCTAGAGGATTGTGTCTTAGATCACTATAAAAGGAAGCCTTCCTCTCTCATTTTCTCCATCTCATCTTCAAGCAATTTCATGATCAAGCTCTCAAGATTTTCTCAAGGTGATCAAGAAAGAATTCCATTCAAGAAAGTATTGATTCAAGCATTCAAGTCCTCTTCTCCATCCAAGTTCTCCATTGAAGATCAAGGATTCAAGCATTCAAGTCATTGAAGGGATTTGGTTCAAGCATTAAAGATTCATCATTCAAACCCTAGATCTAGCCATCATGGTGGTGTGATCTTCCTTCAAGATCCATTCATTCTTCCCTCAAGGTGGATTCCAAGCATACAATCATGGAGATTTGATTTACATTTATGTTATGTTCAAGCTTTCATATTAACATACATGATTACATTTCAAATACAATTTGCATATCTATTGAATATCATAGCTTCGTTGTTAGATCTACTTCTACTACTTGCTAGCATTCTCCATTTCAATTTCAATATTAAGGTTGATTCCAAATTGGGGTTTGACCAAGGCAAACCCCTCAAACAAACAAACAAAACCCTCTTTTTCTTGCAGGTATAGGTGTGGAATTTCGGATCTGAGAGTAGATTTGGATACCCTTTTCAGTAAACTTCCAGGATCTATGAACAAAGTTAGAGTCAACCTTCAAACAAAAAATGTAGTATTTGACCTTTTATAAGGGTTAAACTCAACCTCCCTTAAAATTGGAAAAGATTTATGGGTTTCTTAGATCTCGCAATTTCGATTCAAGAGCGTGGAAACCAATAGTTTTTTAGACTGTTTGACAGGGTTTTCAACAAGTTCTTTTTCAGAGGTAAGTACCTTTGTCTCTTCATTTCAACATTAGTCATTTACATTTACTTTCCATATCAATACAATTCAAATGTAAGTGTAAAATATTGGTTTTGGGGTCTCTTTTATGTGCAAACCATTGTTCTAGGACCCCATCCATATTTTATCAATTACATTTTGGTGAGCCTGACATACTTACTCTCTTTCTTTTTGGTGTTAGATCACTTGTTTTCTTGCCTTAGGGTTATATTTCTTCTATGCTCTTGCATTTACATTTCAAAAATCCAAAAAAATTGGAAAATTTCTTTAAAAGTACAAAAACATTTACATTTTCATGCTTTTAGTATTCAACATGTATGATTTTTGTTTTGAGTACTTTGATGAGGCTTTTTTTGTTCAAGATGATAGATAACTTAATGAGGTACATGGAAGTGATGATGAAAATTGTTTTAACGAGATCTCCATTGATCCTATTCCTATTTTAGCCTCCTCTAAAACCTCTTCAATTGACCTTTACAAAGATGAGTTAGGGATTGATGTTAATTCTTCTCCTAATATATGTCTTTTCTATGAGCCTATTTTAAAATACAATTTACCTTCTTTCCCCTTTAGGGATCAAGCTTTAATGACTTATGACACTCCTACAATGTGCTTTATGAATAGGGATGATAGTCCTCCTATTTGGGATGAACCTTTGTATTTGGATGTTGATTACTCTCTTCCTCATGAAACCATTATCGATAATCCTCCTATTTGGGATGAACCTTTTTATTTGGATGTTGATTACTCTCTTCCTCATGAAATCACTATGGATAATTCTACTTTTTGGGATGAACCCTTCAATAAATACATTGATTTATCCCCTCCTTCTAAAGAATTTTTGATACAAAAGGATGACATATTCTCTAAAACACACTTCCCTTATGCGAATTAAGATGACATTATAAATCCTTCACCTTAATTTAGAATTCCTTCTAGTGATCAGGCATTAGCAGAGAAAGATAAGAATTCCCTTAATGTTCTTCCTCTTAGTGGTGATCTTATGGGAAATCAAGATCCTACCTCACAACCTTCTTACCATAGTATTACTTATATATATTTAAATTCTTTTCCAACTGTGGTTCCAAGAGTTCCTCTAGTTGTGTCTTCCATTCATATCACTTCCTACACTTTTACCAGTGCTCCTAATCTTCCTAGTCCTAATCCTATCTTTCCTAATTCGATTCCTGATCCTCCATCTACTATTCCTAGTTCTTCCCACACTTATGCTGAGGTTCAAACTATGGTTCATGATGTAGATGTGAAAAGATTCTTCAAAGTACCTTCTCCTTATTATCTGATCCATAAAGATAAGAGAAAAGAAATTTCCCCTTTGAGATTTATTCATAATTTTACCCCTCACTCTCTTTTCTCCTCTAGACTAGGGGGCAAGAGGTATATTTCTTCCTATCTTTTAGAATCCATTATGAACTTAATTGGTTATGTTTTCATGGTTTGTATTATGATTTCTTTTCATCCATTTCTCTCTTCTATTATTCAAGATATATTTGTTGGAAATATAGATGCAATAACTAAGAGGGGGGGGGGGGGGGGGGTGAATCAGTTAACCAAAAAAATATTACCACTGATCCCTTAAATATCTTAACAAATTATTTACTATGCCACTCTGTAAATATACAGAGAAATGCTAAAAACTTGATCCTTGAAGTGTGTAATAATTAAACTGTTCTTAAGAATTCATCACTGATTAACATACATGAATAAAGAAAATAACATGAACACAAGAGACACTAGATTTACCATGGAAACCCAATATGGGAAAAACCACCAATGTAACTAGTTACTGATTTTCACTCTTCTGAAGTGATGTCTGATTAGAAGCCAACCCGGTAAAAGGTTACAAAACACACTGTTAGGTGTGACATTGTTAGAGGATTTTAATCACCCTACTAGGAGTGGCCTTGTAAGAGGTCTTGAAACAATTCAATAGAACTATTACCTTGTTAGAGGAATTAAAAAATGGTTGTTAAACCAACTCGGTTAAGAGATTTTGATATCACTGCTACAATTGCTAGAGAGTAACAATGAAATAACCTGCAACTGAATTGATGAATATAGATCTCTGTTCTATTTCACTAGATCCTTACTGATCAATTAGATCTTTGCTACTCCTCAAGGATATCTGACCATCCTTCAAAATTTGCACACACCTTTCTTCAAAATGATTTCTGCATGCTGTATATCTTTTATCCACCATTTGACCTTCTATATATATGCCATTTCATAATCATTTAGATTGACAAGTCAGCACTAATAATTATTGAAATAGTCAGATGGGATAAACAAACTGTAATAACAAAGACAACACATAGCTAATCCAACAATGTCCTTCAGATAATTGTATCCAACAATCTCCCTCTTTGGCATTGATGGCAACACAACATGTCATAGTACAATGAAATTTTGTAGATAAGCCAAGAGTAAGAAATATATCCTTAGCTTCATTCTGATTCCCATCATCTTCAAACTTCTTTCTCTGATCTTTCTCTGACTGAGAACTCTCCCTCTTAACTTCTCAAATTATTCTTCTTAGAAATTTCTTGAAATGACAGCAAACTCTCCCTCTTTGAGAACACATGCCAAAGATAACTTACACAGTTTTGGTAAATATCAATGCACCTTATGTACTAATTCATATGCAATGATTCCTTGACTATACTGCATCAACTGATTGATCTTCAACATGTTCTAGTTGATGCATCACTAAAACTTTATTTAGTGAACCTCGGATAGGGGAGTGACCCCTAACTTGCCTCTTAGATACAAGAATGCATCCTTAGGTAGTGGCTTGGTGAAGATATCTGCAATTTGTTCTTTTGTATGAATATATTCCAATCTAATTTCCTTGTCCTACACCAATTCTCTGACAAAGTGATATTTAATTGCAATGTGCTTGGTTTTAGAATGCATTACTGGATTCTTTGAAATATTTATTGCACTTGTATTATCACAAAACATAACAACTAGTTCTTTGATCTCAACCTTCATGCCTTCCCAAAGCTGTTTAAACCATATAATATTAGAGCAGTTTACTGCTGCAGCAACATATTCTGCTTTTGTTGTGGATTGGCATGTGCAGTTTTGCTTTTTACTAGTCCAAGATACTAACCTCTTGCCAAGAAAGAATGCACCACCACTTGTACTCTTTTTGTCATCAATGTTTCCTGCCCAATCAGCATCAGTAAACACTTTTAAATCTAGATTGCCTCCAAATTTATACCACAAGCCATAATCTTCAGTTCCCCTTAAATACCTCAAGATTCTTTTGATTGCCATCATGTGATTTTCTCTGGGTTTAGCTGAGAATCTTGCCACTCTTCCAACTGCTAAGGCAATATCAGACCTTGTGTGTACTACATACTATAATTTTCCAATCATTGATCTGTATAAGGTCTGATCTACTTCTTTTGAATCATCATCTTTGGTAAGCTTTAGTCCAGTACACATGGGTGTACCAACTGGTTTTGAATCTTCCATACCAAATTTCTTAAGTATTTCCCTGATATATTTAGACTGAGTAATGTAGATACCACTTTTGTTCTACTGAATCTGAAGTCCAACAAAGAATTTTATCTAACCAAACATAGACATTTCAAATTCTTTGTTCATAAGCTCTAAAAATTCCTTGCACTGATCATCATTTCCTGTAAACACAGTATCATCCACAAATATTTCTACCAAAACAATTTTGTTATCTAATCCTTCTTTGATGTATAAATTGTTGTTGTCATTAGCCCTTTTGAAATTAATCTGAGTAAGATAGTTATGTAATCTTTCATACCATGCTCTAGGAGCTTGTTTCAGACCATACAATGCTTTGTGTAATTTGCAGACCATATCCCTTTTGTCTGGATCAATAAAACCTTCAGGTTGCTCAATGTAGACTTCTTCCTCAAGAATACCATTGAGAAAAGAAGATTTGATATCCATCTAATATACCTTAAATCCTTTATGTGTTGCATATGCAAGTAATGTCCTCACACCTTCTAATCTTGCAACAGGAGAAAAAGTCTCTCCATAATCTATTCCTTCTTCTTGAGAATATCCTTTACATACCAATCTTGCTTTGTTTCTTGATACTTGACCATCTTCATTCAATTTATTTCTGAATACCCATTTTGTCCCAATTACATTTTTATCTTTAGGCCTAGGTACAAGAGTCCATGTCTTATTTTTCTCTATTTTCTCTATTTCTTCATTCATAGCCTCAATCCAACTTTCATTTTCTAATGCATCTTTGACATTTTTAGGTTCAAAATCAGCAAATAAACATGTACCTTTTAGTTTACTTCTTGTCATAGTACCATCTGATTTGTTTCCAATAATCTAATCTAGTTTATGATGCCTTCTGACGTACTTGGCTAATATAGGTTCCTTTCTTCCTGAATGAGTTACATTGTCATCTTCTTCATCTTTAGGTTCAAATTGCTCAGGCTCGATAGATACTTGCTCGGTAGCTTCAGACTCAGACTCGGTACTTTGTGACTCCGTCTGAACTTCTTCTTGTGACTCGGTTACTGTACTAGGCTCAGTAGATGTAGTCTCCTTACATGTATCTGGCAATGTATCAGGTTCGATGTAAATAAATTTTTTGTAGTCCTCTAGTTCCTTTTTGCTTTCTTCTTCAATCTTTTATGCAAACTCATCAATTCTCACATGTGCACTTTCTATGATTTTGTGAGTAGACAAATTTAGACATCTATATTCCTTACTTTTGCAAGAATATCCCAAAAATATTCCTTCATCACTTTTTACATCAAATTTTCCTTTTCTAGAATCTTTCAAGATGTAACATTTACTACCAAATACTTTTAGGTAACTTACATTTGGTTTGTAGCCATACCATAGCTCATATGGAGTCTTGAATGTGTCTTTTATCAGTTGTACTCGGTTCAAGGTATGAATTGTAGTGCTGATAGCTTCCTTCTAGTATTTCATAGCAATGTTCTTTTCAATCATTAGAGTCCTTGCACAGTCCATGATAGATCTGTTCCTTCTTTCAGCTATTCCATTCTGCTTAGGAGTTTTCGAGGCTGATACCTGTCTTTTGATTCCTCTTTCAAAGTAGAAATTATTGAATTCATGGGAGATGAATTCACCACCTCTATCTGATCTGAAGCATTTTATTCTTTTTCCTGTTTCCTTTTCTACTCTTGCTAAATACCATTTGAACTTCTCAAATGCTTCAGACTTTTCTCTTAAATACACAACAGTCATCATTCTAGAATAATTATCAACAAAGAGAATAAATAATTTTTCTCTGGTATAGCTCTCAAGTCCAATAGGTCCACATAAATCAGTATGCACAATTTCCAAAATATCTTTAGATTGATAGTTTTTACTTTTGAAACTAGACTTTCCCATTTTACCAATTTGACAATTCTTGCATAGACCAACATCAGGTTTCTTCAAAATAGGAATACCTCTTACTTTCTTGAATTTGCTTATTTTTATCATGTTGTCAAAATTTACATGACATAACCTTTTGTGCCATAACCAACTTTCTTCCATTTGAGCAATAAAACATGAGTAATCACCAAGATCAAGATAAAACAGGTTACCTTTGGTTTGTTTGCCTGATCCTATCAGTTTTCCTTTATCATCCAGTAGTCTTGCTTTGCCATTCATGAATTCGACCTTGAATCCAATTTTGATTAGCTGTGCTACACTTAGAAGATTATGCTTTAGTCCTTCGACCCAATATGCATTATCACATATAAGTTCTTTCGTTAATGAAATTTGTTCCTTTCCTTTTATACAACAGGGTTCATTGTTTCCAAACCTTACATTACCACCATCAAAGTTTTCAAAGTGTTCAAACTTGGTCCTGTCACCAGTCATATGATGTGAGCATCCACTGTCTATAATCCATGTATCATTCTTCCTTATATGAGAGATAAGTGCCATCTCATCTTCATCATTATCAGATTCATCTTTTACAGTAATGAAAACAATTTCTTCTTAACTATCATCCGAATCTTTAGCTAAGAAACATGTTTTCTTACCTTTATCCTTGAATGATTTGAAATTTTTCTTGCCATTGTACTTGTAATTTTTCTTCTCATCTTTGCTTTGCTTGTTTGGACACCTAGCTGCAATATGACCAATTTCTTCACATGAAAAAAAGATTAAGGGAGTTTTACCTCTGTATTTTCCTCTGCCTCTTGAATACTTCTTTGCAAGTAATGCTTCAATAACTTCAAGATCGCTATTAGAACTTTCCTCTGATTCTTCTTCACTTTCTGATTGGATTTTCTTCCCTTTCTTGAGTGAAAGTTTGGCCTCAAAAGCTGATTCAATATTTTTAGAATTTGGAACATAGTTGTCATAGTTATCCAGTTCAAAGGTTGTCAATCTTCCAACTAAGGCATCCAAATTTATATTGTGATTTTCTTCACATCTTCTTTCTTGAATAGCAGAAATTCTTATTGCATAAATAGGGAGTAATGTTCTAAGAACATTACTTATAACTATTTCATCATCAATTTTTCCTCCAGAAGCTCTGATTGCACTAACACTTGTCTTGATCCTTTCAACATATTTTGCAATGTTTTCTTCTTCTCTCATTTTCATTTGATCAAACTATCCTCTTAGGCTCTCTTCTTTGGCTCTCTTCATATTGTCATCACCACCATAGATTTTCTTCAGCTTGTTCCACATTTCATGAGTAGTTGTGCAGTCTTTGATTTCATCAAATTCTTCATAGCTAAGAGCTAATGCAATGTCTATCATCATAGTGTTATGGTTCTTCTTCTCTACAATGTCTTCAATAGTTAATGTGCCAGTAGGAATTGTATATTCTTGATCAATATATTTGCATCCTAAATCACCAATGGAAGCTAGATGTAATCTCATGAGACCTTTCCATGCTGAAAAGTTATTTCTATTAAGCCTTGGAATTTCTCTTTTGTAAGACATCCTGATCTTTAGCTTAGGTCCTTGAAACCCTTCCTGCAAGCACCAAAAGCTCTAATACCAATTATTGGAAATATAGATGTAGTAACTAAGAGGGGGGGGTGAATCAGTTAACCACAAAAATATTACCACTAATCCCTTAAATATCTTAACAAATTATTTACTGTGCCACTTGGTAAATATATAGAGAAATGCTGAAAACTTGATCCTTGAAGTGTGTAATAATTAAACTATTCTTAAGCATTCATCACTGATTAACATACATGAATAAAGAAAATAACATGAAGACAAGAGACACCAGATTTACTATGGAAACCCAATATGGGAAAAACCACCAATGTAACTAGTTACTATTTTTCACTCTTCTGAAGTGATGCCCGGTTAGAAGCCAACCCGGTAAAAGGTTACAAAACACACTGTTAGGTGTGACCTTGTTAGAGGATTTTAATCACCCTGCTAGGAGTGGCCTTTTAAGAGGTCTTGAAACAATTCAATAAAACTATTACCTTGTTAGAGGATTTACAAAATGGTTGTTAAACCAACTCGGTTAAGAGATTTTGATATCACTACCGCAATTGCTAGAGAGTAACAATGAAATAACCTGCAACTGAATTGCTAAATATAGATCTCTGTTCTATTTCACTAGATCCTTACTGATCAATTAAATCTTTGCTACTCCTTAAGGATATCTGACCATCCTTCAAAATTTGCACACACCTTTCTTCAAAATGATTTCTGCATGTTGTATATCTTTTATCCACCATTTGACCTTCTATATATATATGCCATTTCATAATCATTTAGATTGACAAGTCGGCACTAATAATTATTGAAACAGTCAGCTGGGATAAACAAACTGTAATAACAAAATTCTTTGAAAGGGTCGACCTTGCTCTATAGACATTAATCCTGAAAAGATTTCCTTTGGTGACCGAGAGAACTCGGTAACCACAATGAATTCTGCAACATCCTTTAGAGACTGAGAGAGCTCAGTAACCACTAATTTCCTTCGATAACTAAGGAGGCTCGGTTAACACTATTATCCTATCATGTTTCCTTTAGACACCTGAGAGAACTTGCTAGACACTAAAAACCATCTAGCTGACCGACTGAACTCGGTAGATACTAAGAATTGCTTAGTTGACCGACTAAACTCAGTAGATACTGAGAACGATATCTGATATGACATTTTCGTGACATCAAAGACAACACATAGCTAATCCAACAATGTCCTTCAGACAATTGTATCCAAAAATATTTTCTAAGAAATGTGTTTTGCAAAGGTATCCCTTGCCTTTCATCCCTGGGGGGGCAAGGTTCTTTCTTCTCTCTCTTTGTCTAGGGAACTGGTTTCCTTAGCTTAGTGGTATTTGTTTATATTGCAATATTATTTTATCATATTGATAGATGTTTTGACTATGGATAACCTTCTTACATGAGAAGTTGTTGTCCTAAGTCATCACTTCTTCTCTATGTTGCAAATTATGTTCTTTATAAACTCTCACCCTTACTTGGTGGTAGAGTTGTTTCCCTCATTCCAAAGATTCCTCTACCTCTTCTTTGTAGGGGGATTGATGATTGAATCTTTGTTCCCACCTTTGAAAGATGATATTTTATCTAAGGCACTCCTCTTTGGTGGGGGTCTTGTTGATAAGATCTCTTTCATTTGAGGATCCTTTTCCATGAGTGACATATCCTTTTCATGATTATCTATACTCTTGGATGTAGGGGTTGATATCCCTCACTAAGAATATGGTATACATTGTTGCTAAATAGGATATCTCCTTGAATTGTGAAGTAGGTATCCTCTTCCATCTTTGTTCCTACACTTGGGGAGCAAGGATGCCATCTCCTTCTTTTCTATCTTTCTGGGATTCACCTCTTTCCTTGGTCAAGCAATATTTATATATTATGTGATATCCAATCATACATAAAAAAATTTGGTTTGCATTGAGGATCTTTGTCCTTGATCATAGCCTATTTCATTGTTTGATATTGGGTTTCCATAGTTGATATATCACTCACCTTGGAAACTAAATAGTGTTCTATCCCTCATAAGGGTTACTTTCTTTTCACTTCTTGCATGATATCTCTTTGCATTCATCCCTTCCATGGCCTCATAGGAGCTGTGACCTTCTTAGCTTAGACTAAGTGTTGTTTGTGGATATTGTCTTAATGCTAAAGAAGACTTTATCCTTGTTCTTTCTTTTCCTTAACATGTCAAAATAGTACATTTTTGTCATATTAAGGAGGGGGGCATATATAGGGCCTCCCTTGCACTATAGTTTTTATTTATTTTACATACTAAATCTTGGAAGGTAACGCACATAAGTTGCTAAATCTTGAAAAGACATGCATTTATATGCTAAATTTTCCGATGGTAACACACATAAGTTGCTAAATCCTGAGGAGACATGCATTTTTCAAAATTTTCAATATGCTAAATCTTTCGAAGGTAACACACATAAGTTGCTAAACCCTGAGGAGACACACATTTTTCAAAATTTTCAAATATGCTAAATCCTCTGAATGTAATGCACATAACTTGCTAAATCTTGAAGGGACGCGCATTTCCAATTTCAAATATGCTAAATCTTGGAAGGTAATGCACATAAGTTTCTAAATCTTGAAAAGACACGCATTCATATGCTAAATCTTCCAAAGGTAATGTACACAAGTTGCTAAATGCTGAGGAGAGGTGCATTTCATATTCATAGTGATACAAGAAGGTGGATCTATGAGTATTCTAGAAACCCTCAGAAGATGCATTACAATTGCAAGCATAGTTTATGGGTGAACCTATTGGGCTCTCTCTCTAGGGTGATTCACGATAAGGTGGGCATCTTACTGGGCAAGGTAATCACTCTTTTCCCTTTCTCTCTTTTCTGTTTTCATGCTAGTAGGACATGATCATGAAGTTATGTTATTTATAGTGTTTCTCTTGTCTTTCTTATGTAATAATTTATTCTTTTATTATAGCTTTCTAAATATGATCTTAGTATGAGAAATATTTCTTAGCGAGGTTTCTTATGCTAATTGATTTGGGTTATTTAGTACTAACCCATGTTTTACTGGTTTTCTCTATTCACACCCTCATGCATGTATGTCGAGTTAGAATCCTTAGTCTAGGGGATTGTTTCCTTAACTAAGTGTTATTTTATCTCTTTGTGAATCCACTTGGATCTCCTCTTTCTTCTCCTTTACCAAGAATTTGCATCGAGTCCATACTCTTGCTAAAGTGGGGGCTTAATGTATCATCTTAAAATGGAAGCACTTCCATGTTAAGAGAATTTAGCCCTCTGAGTAAGTTGTTTGGGGTCATGTAAAACACCTTGAATTGATCTTTTCTTTCATCTGTCTTTCTCCCCACTTTCCACTTCTTTTATGTGCTTGATTCCTTCATTCTAGCTGAAATTAGGGTTAGGATCCTGAGGATTCTAGCTAATTTCCCTCTTCTATGGCTCTATTTTCTAGGTAGGACTTAAAAATAGGTCCTCTTGGACTTCATCATGTTCATCATAGGATTTTGTGCCTCTCCTTGGTACTCTACCCTATTCTGGCATCATTTCTAGGTCTCTGGGCACCCTTGGGACCTCATGTTTCTCACTCTGACTAAGACCCTAAAACCTGTGCCCTTAAGGTCAAATTCGACCTAAAGGGGTCAAATTAGACCTAAATGGGACAAGGTCAACCTAAAGGGGTGAAATACAACCTCGACCCTGACCTAGTCAGGATTGAGCTCGCCTTTGACCCTGGGTTCAAATTTCAAGGTCCCGAGATCTCTGGTTGTTGGGTTTCAAAAATAATTATATTTAATTTAGGGCCATTCCTATAGGGTTGATGCCTAATTGGAATTTAATTCCCCAAGGTGACCCCTCTAGAGGATTGTTCCCTAGATCACTATAAAAGGAAGCCTTCCTCTCTCATTTTCTCCATCTCATTTTCTCCATCTCATCTTCAAGCAATTTCATGATCAAGCTCTCAAGATTTTCTCAAGGTAATTAAGAAATATTTTTATTCAAGCAAGCATCAATTCAAGAATTCAAGTCCTCTTCTCCATCCAAGTTCTCCATTGAAGATCAAGGATTCAAGCATTCAAGTCATTGAAGGGATTTGGTTCAAGCATTCAAGATTCATCATTCAAACCCTAGATCTAGCCATCATGGTGGTGTGATCTTCCTTCAAGATCCTTTGTACATCTTCAACATCCATTAATTCTTCCCTCAAGGTGGATTCCAAGCATACAATCATGGATGTTTCATTTACATTTATGTTATGTTCAAGCTTTCATATTAACATACTTGATTACATTTCAGATACAATTTGCATATCTATTAAATATCATAGCTTTGTTGTTAGATCTACTTCTACTACTTGCTAGCATTCTCCATTTCAATTTCCATATTAAAGTTGATTCCAAAATGGGGTTTGACCAAGGCAAACCCCTAAAACAAACAAACAAAATCCTCTTTTTCTTGCAGGTACAAGTGCAGAATTTTAGATCTGAGAGTAGATTTGGATACCCTTTTCGGTGAACTTCCAAGATCTGCGAACAAAGTTAGAATCAACCTTCAAACAAAAATGTAGTATTTGACCTTTTATGAGGGTCAAAATCGACCTCCCTTAAAATTGGAAAAGATTTTTGGGTTTCGTAGATCTCACAGTTTCGATTGAAGTGTGCAATAATCAACAATTTCTGAGACTGTTTGATAGGGTTTTTAGCAAGTTCTTTTTTGGAGGTAAGTACCTTTATCTCTTCATTTCAACATTAGTGATTTACATTTACTTTCCATATCAATACAATTCAAATGTAAGTGTAAAATATTAGTTTTGGGGTCTCTTTTATGTGAAAACCATTGTTCTAGGACCCCATCCATATTTTATCCTCTACACTTAGATCCATCCCATAATAATGTATCTTTTGAATTGTTTAATGAAATATTTCTATTCTTTAAAATATCTTTGATTTTTGTTTCCTCTGAAAATGAAATCCCAAATTCTTTCAAGGATTTACAGAGCCATTTTTCCCTGTTGAAAGTAACATAGTCCTTGAGGAAGAGTCCAATCTTCTCCTTCAATAGATTAATGAGGGAGGGGTTATTTAAATACATGGATATTACCTCATAACCACCCCATGAGTCATCCCAAAACAAAACCTCCTCCCTTGTACTTGGGCACCAAGTTGATTCATGCATTATAATGTTTTTTCTTTTCATCATTATGTCCCATATTCTCAATCCTTTTGGAGGATTTGATTCTCTAAAAATGTTAATGGGGGAGTCATCTTTCAAGTATTTTTGAATAAGTAATTTTTCCCATTTAGCTTCCATGTTTCTAAAGAGTCTCCATAGTATTTTGGCCTCTAGGGCACATCCTTGGTACCCTAAGTTTTTAAGACCCACCGCTCCATCTTTTGGTTTACATATGTTATCCCATGATATTAAAGGGATTTTCTTATTTTCATTGCTCCCTTGCCAAAAAAACATCCTTAAATGCTTAATGATTTCTAACCTTTTGTTTGAGGGAAGATGCATACATGATAAATGGTAGGTTGACATAGCTTACATGACTAATCTTAACATAGTGGCTCTTCTAATAGAAGAAAGCCATTCTCCCTTCCACGAGTTTATTTTGTTATTAAACTTATGAATGATGGGATCCGATATATCTTTAGCTCTGTTATCCTTAACTAAAGGAAGACCTAGGTACCTACAAGGTAGCTTACCTTGATTAAAATTGAGGATCCCACATATATCTTTCTTAGTTTCTATGTCAGTATTGAAGAAGAAGATGTCTCATTTATCTGAACTAATTTCTTGTCCTGATGCCTTTGAATATGTTTCAAGAATCCTCTTAAAGGCTTGTGCCTCTCTTCTCTTACTGGCTCCATATAAAAGAGTATCATCAACAAAGTGTTGATGTGTGGTGGGATCTAAGTTACTAGTAATGGAGATACCCTCAATAGCCCCCTTTTCTTATTCTTTTGATATTGCTCTACCTAGTGCTTCTGCCATGATTATGAATAAAAATGGAGAGATAGGGTCTCCCTACCTAAGTCCTCTTGATATGCCAAAAAAACCTTTCGAGGTTCCATTCACTAAGACTAATATCATGGGGGTAGAAATGCATTAAAAAATTAAGTTAATCTAGCTCCTTGTGAAGCTAAAGGCTTCCATACTTTTGCATAGAAATCTCCAATCGACTTTGTTATATGCTTTCTTTATGTCTAATTTGATGAGCATGCTAGGGGTCTTATTTTTAAGGATCAATTTGTTAGCACGTGAAAATTTTTTTGTGGCTTCATGTCCTTTCTTTTGGTCCCTGTAGTCATTTTTGTGTCTTTGGCTAAAACCCTAAGCAAAATATTCAAAAAAATAGCCGTTACATTCTAAAACCCTTTGTTATACCCTAGCCCTATTCTAATTTGATGTTACCTTTTCTAGGCAGCTTAAAGGTCCTATAGTGCATGTGCTTTATATTTTGGTCAGCCCCTGCTTTAATTTTTCCTAAGTTTTTATACCCCTGTGGCATTTTAATTTTTTGAAATCCTCTGCGCCTAAATTTTTCCTTATAAGCCTAAGTCTCAGAGTTTAATTTTTCCTATGCTCCAGCTTAATATTTTTTGCGCCCGGTCTTCTGACAACATCTCCATTTGATGGTAAGCGTAAGTTCTTATAGAATTTGTCAGAAGCTTAAGATCTTATGCCAATTGTTGATCTTCCTCGATGATGCAACATTTCAAAGAAGTGGGACCTTCTGACACATATGCACAAATGGTGACATCTTATTGGTCCTTGTCATAACACAGTGGTGATTGTTAGTGGGTCCTGGGTTGCCAACTTGTTAGAGGGTCCTGACACTTGTAATGAATCATTGGGGGGCGTATATTCTTATGAGATGTGTCAAATGTATGAGATTATGAGACAACCATTGATTCTTTTGTGTGATGTAACCTTTTCTTTTGGTGGGTCCATCTGCCAGATATGTTGATTTGTTATACTATGATTGGTCCATGTTGTGTGAGCTGGACATGTTTTTAGGCAAGCCCGGTATCTAAATTAGAAGATTCAAGATCTACGGCAAATGCTTGATCTCATGGAATCTTCCAAGCCTTTCAGAACTTGCACCAACCATCTGATCTTCCAGGTGGCTTAGTGGTCTCAGTGGGGCCATTTTTTAGGTGGTGCAGTATTGTTCAATTTTTATTGGTCGATGTGGATGATGCGGCAGGGTGGGGTCATTGTCAGAGAGATCAGTGACGAGGACAAGATCTACAGTCGACATAAGTTCTCATGAGTTTTGTCAGAGCTATGAGATCTTACGCCTGTCATCCAATTATAAGGCTTACAGAAAGTGGGTCCTATGTCAGTATGACCAAGCATGAGCCATGAATGAAGTAACAACAAGTGGCATAAAGCAGGCCTAGGTGGGGTCTAAGGTCTTGGTAGTCGAGATAAATAAGGTTAGCGGCCTGACAAAATTCAATGGGTTCATTCATTCAAATAATAAAGTAGCAGTGTTCCATGTTGATTGGCGATTCAACAAACACTTCTTTTTATAATCACTAAAGTTTCTAGCAGTAAGATAAATCTTTCTGTGAACTAGTGAAAAGCCTTTTGTCACCAGTTCGCCAGATATAACCGAGATAAGTTTATATTCCTTTGATCACCTGTTCGCGGGGTAAAGTGGTAAGTTCATATTTCACTTTGCGAATGGGATTTGCCTTGTCGCATGGTCACTGAGTGTTAACCCAAGGGTGGAAATTGAGTTTAGATCATAAGAGACTGCAAAAAGGGATGATCTAATTGCTGCGACTTAAAGTTGGTCTAACTTGAATATAAGCTGCCGATCTACCGCTGGCGCCTTGGAAATGACCATTTAATTTCAAATTTGAATTCTCTGAGGGTTTCCAGTGATAGGAAGTACCAAAATTTATGGTTTTAACAGCTGATTTCGATTGGTTTGGTGGTGCTTGCTATTGTGGTGTGGTCCAAGGTGTTCGACGATCATCTACAGGGATTTGTACTATGTGGTTTTGTGCTTGAGGTGTGTTACAGGTGACTAAAAGGGTTGACATTTTAGATATTTTTGTGGTTCTCAGTACCTTCTTAGTGAGATTCTCATGATTATGGATCGCTCCAGGATTTTTTTTCTCCTAGTTTCCTAGGTTTCCTTCCCCTGTAATAAATTTGTGACCATTTCTAGTGGGTCTGGTGGGTGAAACCCTAACCCTAGTCATCCATAGCTTGTTGCAACCTATTTTGGGTTTCCAAGATGACTAGGGGGTATTTACTACAAGATTTTTGACTTAGTGTGGGTTCCAAAACTTCTTTTTTTTTGGTCCCTGGTTGTTGATGGTTTTATATTGAAAGAGGAGTTGGATTTTGGGCCTTTTCCCTATCTTTGGGTTACTCTGATTGTATATTGATCCTAAATGTGTTAATGAAAATGCTATTGAGTTCCAATCTTGCATTTGTGTATGTCTTCTTGTTTCGATTCTAAGCTCATATATGTTAGTGTCACAAAGTGTATTAACATATGGTAAACAAAGAGTATTATGAATTCATCTTTGAGTTCCTAACAAAGTTAGGATTAAAGTCTTTTAGGTGAGTTTAGTGAGTTTGTAACCAAGTAATAATCTGATGTCCTTATGTTTGAGGGAGGGGGTTAATAGGAAAAGCATTTATCCTAAGTTCAGGAGTGTTTGATTTAAGATCTTCAATTGATGTATGTAATTGGGTAACTCTTTTCCCTAGGTTAAGGCAGTGGTCCATCCTCTGGAGGCATTTCATTGTCATCAACCACACACACAAACAAATTAAATGATCAAATCCTTAAATCAGTTAGTAAAGAGTATATTGATATAATATTTTGTGATTCCTTTGAAGAACTAAATCAAGGGTACACCCACCTGAGCATTAAGGCTCAAAGTGTAGGAGGATCTCTTTTGATCCTTATTATTTGCCCCTCTTCCTTGTAGACTTTGGAGTGGTGATAGAGTCAAAGTTTTAATAAAGTTATCCATCAAAGTATAAATCTACAAGTTGAAGATCAAAGGGAACTACCATCAAAATGGTGACCCCACTAGGGAGAACAACAATGAAGTAGCATATCTGTTAAGATGTTTGGTTGGGCTTATATTGTAATATTCAAAATCTTTTGTTGACCAGATTGATTTACCCATCCGAGTCACCAACAAAATGGTGACTCTACTGGGGAGAGTCTAGAAGATAAAGTTTTCAAAGTGCACTCTTATCTTCTTGTTGTATTCAGTTTAAAGATTTCCCATCTAGGTGGGTGGTGACTCAAGAGGTTAGAACCAGTGCTAAAGATGGACAAGAGGAGGAATACTAGGTCCTTTGTTAGAAAACATCTGGAGGTCACTCTGGAGCAATTGCCTGGACAGGAGAAGAAGAGTTGGATCAGAAGGAATGGTGAGTCTACTAGTGCTCCCATAAGAGAACAAAGAAATACAAGAGGAAGAGCACCACATGTTTCCTCAAGTGAGGAAGGTTCACAAGATAGAGTTTCTAGATCAGATGGTGGTCGCTCTAAGGATAGATTTTATGATACCCCAGAGGCTGTATGTCAAGAAAATGGTCCATTGCCTACAGGTCAAGATGAACAAACTAGAGAGATGGGTTTGGAGATTGATTTAAATCTTGATGAAGATAATTTCAGAAGGGAGCCCATGAGACCAAGGCAGGTCCACTTACCATATCAAAATCTTACTGATATGGATGTGTCATTAGGTTTTGATGACATTATGGTAGACCCAGATGATTCAAATGCACTAAAGTTATAGTTGGCAAAGTAGGATGCCATACATAAGAGGTTACAAGAGGAGAGAGAGGCTGAAAAGGTAAATGCTCTAATAGAAAGATAGTCTCTCCTTAGAAAGATTAATGAAATGAAGGAGAGAAACAAGAAGCTTTCTTATGCTCCTAAGACTTTGCAACATGATGTCTTTGGTGATCTTGAGGCTTTGAGGAGTGAGAAAGAGTGCTTATTCCAAGATCATGAATTTGATTAGGAGGGCCCTATGATCAGACAGGTTCAAAGTTATGCTTCCCTCCCTAAAAATAAAGATGGGCATGAGATCACTAGGCCTATTGTTGCTACTGGTGAGAAAGGAAAGCAAAAGATGGTGGGACATCAAACAAGTAGATCATTGACAATACCAGGGGTCCCACCACCCAATTCAAATAAGGACACAAAGATAGAAAGAAGAAGAAAATAAGATGAGGACCTTGCAAGAGAATTAGAGAGGGCTGAAATTGAAGCTTCCATGATAGAAAAAAGAAGAAAGATCTAGTTCTTGAAGGCTTCATCAGCCAATGCTCTTGGTCCATCTACTACTGAACTAGGTATGCCATCTATGACTACTGCTATTCCACTTAGTAATGGTACTAGTTAAATTCCTTCTTCATCTGCTAGGATAGGTGCTGATCCTAGACAATAGTCAAATGCACAAGTTGATGGAAATGTAAATACAAATGTTAATCCTATGGTTAACACTAGTTCAAGTTTTCAAAGAAGACCTATGCAACTAGAAGGCTATAGGCAAATTAGTTTTGATGGAATTCCTAGTTACCCAAATGCTTTTCCAAGTGATATAAGAGATAAGGTACCTAAGTTTGCTGGTAATAATGCTATTAGTTGTGAGAAGCATCTTAGGTTGTTTTTTGATATGCTTAATGATTATGAGGTAGAGCATGAGGATGTAGTCATGAAATTATTTGTTCAATCTCTAATGGAGGATGCTAGAGATTGGTTTAAGAGACTTCCTGATAAATGTATTGATACTTGGGATTCCTTTGAGAGATGTTTCAAAGAGTAGTATGGTGATAGGCCTAATGCTAGCTTCATGTTAAATGAATTCATAAGGAAAAATCAAAATGAGTCTGCAACTCAATTCAACATGAGATTTTAGAAGGCTATGCATAAGTTGTTCCAAGTTATGCGGCTAGATGACAATGTTTGTCTGACCACATACTTCAATGCATTTGATGGAAAGATGGGATACTTGTTGAGGGACAAAGAATAAAGAACTCTTAGAGATGCTTTTAGGATTGTTGTCAATATTGATAATAATATGAAGATATCAAGAAAATTGGGTGGGAAGAGAGATGATCCAAAGTTGTTTGGGGACAAGAAATACAAAAAGGAAAGTGATAAGAATGTTGGAGCTAGGAGGCAAGAAGAAGATAAATTGGATAAGGTGCTCAATGCATTGAAGGATTTGAAGGCACCTAAAAATAGGAACATTAGTGCTCCTACCAATGAAAGGCCTCAGTTCAAAAACAATTTCAATAAGTAGAATAGATTGCAGAACTACCCCTACAACACCCAATGGAAGGATGGAAAGCCTATTGTCCCTGCTGCAAGAAATAACAATGACAGAGGTGTCCCTGACCCTCTACAAAAAGCTTCAATAAATGTCATGGAGGACATACCTTGGTGTGTTGCATGCCAGTCCCCTCATTCTGCAGAGCATTGTGTGGTTGCACAATCTATGGCTACAAATCAAGATTGTGGCAATGAGGAGATATATCAAGAAGAAGATCAAGATGATGTTGGATGCAACATGGCTACTTCATATCTAGGATATGAAGATGATTTTGATTTTAATGAAGAGGTAGATATAAATGTGAAGAGACATAATCATGCCCTTTTTCATCTAGAGGTTTTTTCTGATAGTGAAGACATTGATAAAAAGACATGTAACATGAACTCTTCTTCTGAGCCAGTAAATTTAAGAAGACCTTCTAGAGAAGAGATGGATATGATTACTACAGAAATGATTTACCAAGTGCAAACTAGAGGCATGGTGGCAAGGAATGCAAATGGGAAAGCTACAGGAATGTTCATAAAGAGTACCAACTCTAGAGAGCTTAATGAGAACAAATCAAAAGGTGATCACATGGTGAAATTCAAGAATATAAAAGGTAAGAATTGTGAGCCTAAGGGAGTTGGAATTGAAAAAATTTCTAATGAGATTCAGAAGCCAATTAACACAATGGCTAAGGTTGAAAAAATGAGGGTGGCCAATACACCTAATGTATTAAATAAGAAAAAGGATATTAGGGCAGTGTATATTGAGATTCCTTCCTCTACTCCTGTTGATATGTTAGCTGTATTGTCCCAAATTATAGTTAAGGTTCCATTGTCAAAATTTTTGAGGATCCCTGAACACAAATACAGAGCTATTGCATGGGTGGATAATGATCATAACAATGATTTTTCATGCAATGGATCTCAGGATAGAGCTTTGAAAGGTGTTGCTACTTAGGGAATTGTATCTCAAATTCCTCCTATATATTTTGATAGTTCTATTAATGCCAGCCTTGAAAACATTGATCCATTCTTTTTAAGTGTTCTTGTGAATGGAATGAAGCTAAGAAATTGTATGATTGATAGTGGTGCCTCTAATACTATCATGCCTTTTAAAATCATGGAGAAGTTGGGCCTAAAAGTTCATATAGTGCAAGGTAGATGTTGTACAATGGATCAAAGGGAGGTACAAGTTATAGGGACTATCATTGAAATGCCATATAGGCTGGCAGAATATCTAGAGAAAGAGTTAACAATGAGTGTTTTGGTAGTGGACATCCCTCCTCATTATGGGATGCTGCTATCTAGAAGGTGGAGTGCTGCCATGGGTGGAAGTTTACAGTGTGATTTGTCCTATGCCAGTTTCAAGATTGATGATCAGTTTGTCAAGATTGATCAAGAGCCAAGAGTATGCCACATGATTAAGAGGAATATTGAAAATGAGACTACATGTTTTGTGGATACTGATATTAATGCTTTTAGGGCAGAGGTCCCTGTATTTGAAAATGAACTTATTTTGTCACCTATCTCTGTTGAGGTAAGTGCTGATTCTGTGAAGGGTGATTTGTGGGTAATGTACTTTGATGGTGCAAATTGCAAAGATGGAACAGGAGTAGGTATTTTACTTATTTCTCCTAATGGAAGTACCTACAAATTTTCTTTTCACATTGAATTTCTTTTGTACCAACAATATAGCAGAGTATGAGGCATTCTTGTTAGGACTGAGGTTGGTACAAAAGCATGGTATTAAATGCATAAGTGTTGTTGGTGATTCTGAGTTGGTGGTGTCCCAAGTCAGGTCAATTTATGCTTCCAAGAATAAGAGGTTGAAACAATATAGGAATGCAGTTTGGGATTTGATTGAATGTTTTGATGCCTTCAATATTGAGTGGAAGGATAGAAGTAACAATAAGATGGCTGAATTCTTAGCTAATATTGCATTCAATCGCACTGATATTACTTTTGCTAGTATTTCTAAAGTTGAAATTCAGGCTAGGCCTAGTATACCAGACAATATTGAAAATTGGCAAGTTTTTGATGATGATAATGATATCTTCAAGTTTATGAGCTGTGAAGATCAGTATGATGGTCAGGAATTTGATTGTTCAACCTTGGTGGAGTCTATAGAAGGAAAAGAGGTTGTCTTTGGCAATGAGGTCATTCAACTTAGAACTAACAAGGTGCCCAAGGGGCTTGTTGTTTTGGAGACTATCTTTGATAACCAGGATAGAGTTCAAAAGAATATCAAAAGAGAAGGTCATACTAATCTAGAGGAGATAAATCTTGGAACACATGAGGCACCTAAGAAAGTATACATTGGTAGAGATATATCTCAAAAGGTAAAGAAATATTTGATTGAATTGTTAAGAAAATTTAGGCATGTTTTTGCATGGTCATATGATGACCTAAAGGTTTATAGAGAAGATTTGTTTCAACATATTATTCCATTGAAAGAGGATGCTAAACCTTTTCGGCAAAAACAAAGGCTTATTAATCCTACTTTGGCACCCAAGATGCAAGAATAGTTAATGAAGCTAAGAGATGGTGGAATTATCAAGCCTATAAGGAACTTTTCTTGGGTTTCAAACCTTGTTCCTATGATAAAGAAGAATGGTGACATCAGGCTTTGTGTGGACTTCAAGAATTTGAACATCAGCTCATTAAAGGATAACTATTGTTTTCCTAATATGGAAGCTATGTTACAAAGAGTAACTGAATCAGAATTGATGTCTATGATGGATGGTTTCTCTGGTTACAATCAGGTCATTGTTAAAGACTCGGAACAATTCAAGACAACTTTTACTACACATTGGGGGACATATGTTTATGTGAGAATGGCTTTTGGTCTCACAAATGCTGGTGCTACTTTTCAGAGGGCAATGGATGTTGCCTTTTTAGATTTTATGAATGATTTCCTTGTTATATATTAAGATGATCTAACTGCCTATTCCAAGAAGGAAGAAGACCATTGTACTCATTTAGAGAAAATATTTATGAGGGCTTTGGAATATGGCATTTCATTATACCCAAGGAAATGTGCTTTTGGTGTCACAAAAGGTAAGTTGCTTGACCACTTGGTTGGAAAGCAAGGAGTAAGAATTGACCTGGAGAGGGTAGTAGCTATTGATAAAATTTAGAGACCAAAGAATGTTAAAGGGATTCAGTCCTTCTTTGGTAAGGTCAATTTCTTAAGTAGGTTTGTGACAAATTTTGCAGAGGTTACTAGACCTATTTCTAAGATGTTGAAGAAGGGATCTACAATCAATTGCGAGGGTGAGCCTGATGAGGCTTTCAAAAATATCAAGTAGGCTATCAAAGGTGCACCAGTGCTTAAGGAACCTGATTATAGTGTCCCAATGCACATCTTTTCCTTTGCATCTTTTCACACTATTGCTGCAGTTTTGATACAAAAGAATAAGGATGGTTTTGAGCAGCCTATTGCATTTTTCAATAAATCTTTGCAGGTTGTTGAATTGAAGTATGACATAAATGAGAAACAAGCATATGCACTTGTGAAGGAAAATAAAGGATTTTAGATGCTACTTGATGGGGGTAGTTGTGATTGCTATTGTGCTAAGTGCAGCTATGAAGGATATTTTCTCACAGCAGGAGGTATCTGGAAAAAGATGCAGATGGATCAATAGGATCCAAGAATTCAATGTTGATGTCTAGATTACTAAATTGGTTAGAGGACAAGGATTGGCAAAATTGATGGCTCAATCCAATCTTGATGCTAATTAGGTAAATCATTCTGAAATTGATTATACATGTGATATGGATGATTGTGTTTGGTATCAAGATATTATCTATTACTTGAGAAATATGAAATGTCCAACAGACATGAATGATAATCAGAAGAGGACATTGAAATTACAGGCCATCAAGTATGTAATTGTGAAATGTAAATTATATAGAAATAATTTAGATTGCATACTTTTGAAGTGTTTTGATGAGGATCAAGCTAACAAATTGTTGAAAGAGATGCATGAGGGAGTTTGTGGTGGGCATTACATGGGTAAGACAACTGCTCATAAAATCTTGAGAGCAGGATTTTGGTGGCCCACAATCTTCAAGGATGCAGAATAGGTGGTGAGGAGGTGTGATGCTTGTCAAAGGTTCTTTGGTAAGCTTAAATTTTCAGGTAATGTGCCACTAAAACCAGTAGAAGTTTAGGCTACTTTCCAACAATGGGGAATTGATTTCATAGGGGAGGTACCGAACAAGTCAAGTGGAGGACACTCATGGATCTTGGTTGCCACTGATTACTTTACAAAGTGGGTAGAAGCTATACCTATAAGAAATGCAACTAGTAAGGTGGTAATTGATTTTCTATTGAATAGCATTGTTACAAGGTTTGGGTGCCCTGAGAGAATAGCAAGTGATAATGTAATGTGCTTCAGGTCTGCTGAATACAAGGAATTCTGCAAAGGTTTAGGAATTCAGATTTCTAATTCCATACCTTATCATCCACAAGGAAATGGTTAGGCAAAATCTACTAATAAGAGTTTTATTAAAATCCTCAAGAGGATTCTTGAAAAGAATAAGAGGGCATGGAATGCAAAGCTACCATTAGCTCTATGGGCTGATAGGGTAACTGTGAAGAGCACAATTGGTTATGCACCATTTGACCTAGTATATGGAATACATGCAAGGATGCCTCAGAATAATTTAGTGGAAATGTACAAGTTTGTTCAGCTATATGATGATGACATAGATGATGAGATGCAGTTGAGAATTGAGGACCTCATTAGGTTAGATGAAACTAGGAGGGGTTAGTTGCAAGAAATGCCAGGTTGCAGTTGCAGGTTAAGAATTTATATGATAGGAAGACTGTTGACAGGAAGTTTGAGCCTGGTGATTTGGTATTAATTTGGAATGCTAGACTAGAGGATAAAGGAAAACATGGTAAGTTTGATCCCATCTAGCTAGGGCCATATCTAATTCATGAGAAATGGGGCCAAGATTCATACATTGTGAAAGAGTTAAATGGTGAAGTTCAGGAATTGCCAATTCATGGACAATTCTTGAAGAAATACTTCAATTGAAGGTATTCTATTTTCCATGAATAGTAGTTAGGTCTGTACATTTTGTAAATTCTATAAATAAGTTGCTTGCCCTTGCCCTGTATTGTCCTAGTCTGTAAGGTTTTTGTCTTATTTCTCTCTGTTGTTAGTTTTCCAGTGGGATGGTCTACTTTTACCAGTGATTCTAGATCCTTGCTATGCCTTCAAGAGACATACATCCCCAAATAGAGCCATTGTTAGCATGTGCAAAAAATTTCATGGCTTCATGTCCTTTCTTTTGGTCCCTGTAGTCATTTTTGTGTCTTTGGCTAAAACCCTAAGCAAAATATTCAAAAAACTAGCCGTTACATTCTAAAACCCTTTGTTATACCCTAGCCCTATTCTAATTTGATGTTACCTTTTCTGGGCAACTTAAAGGTCCTATAGTTCACATGCTTTATATTTTGGTCGGCCCCCACTTTAATTTTTCCTAAGTTTTTATACCCCGACGACTTTTAATTTTTCAAAATCCTCTGTGCCTAAATTTTTCCTTATAAGCCTAATTCTTAGCATTTAATTCTTCCTATGCTCCAGCTTAATATTTTCTGGGCCCAATCTTTTGACAACATCTCCATCCGATGGTTAGCGTAAGTTCTTATACGATTTGTCAGAAGCTTAAGATCTTACACCAATCGTTGATCTTTCATGATGATGCAGCATTTCAAAGAAGTGGGACCTTCCGACACATATGCACAAATGGTGACATCTTATTGGTCCATGTAATAACAAAATGGTAGTTGTCAGTGGGTCCTAGGTTGCCAACTTGTCAGAGGGTCTTAACACTTGCAGTGAATCAACAGCGGGCGTAAATTCTTATGAGATGTGTCAGATGTATGAGATTATGAGACAACTATTGATTCTTTTGTGTGATGTAACCTTTTCTTTTGGCAGGTCCATCTTCCAAATATGTTGATTTGTTGTACTATGATTGGTCCATGTTGTGTGAGCTGGACATATTGTCAGGTGGGCCTGGTATCTAAATCGAAAGATTCAAGATCTATAGTGGGTGCTTGATCTCATGGAATCTTCCAAGCCTTTTAGATCTTGCACCAGCCGTCTGATCTTCCAAGTGGATTAATGTTCTCAGTGGGACCATTTGCTAGGTGTTGTAGGATTGTTCAATTTTTATTAGTTGACGTGGATGATGTGGTAGGGTGGGGTCATTGTTAGAGAGATCAGTGATGAGCACAAGATCTACGATCAGCGTAAGTTCTCATGAGTTTTGTCAGAGCTATGAGATCTTACACCTACCATCTGATTATAAGGCTTACAGAAAGTGGGTTTTGTGTCAGTATGATCGAACATGAGCCATGAATGAAGTAATGAAAAGTGGCATAAAGTGGGCCTAGGTGGGGTCTAAGGTATTGGTAGTCCAGATAAATAAGGTTAGCAGCTTGACAAAATTCAATGGGTTCGTTCATTCGCATAATAAAATGGCGGTGTTCCAAGTTGACTAGCGATTCAACGAACACTTGTTCATGTAATCACTAAAGTTTTTAGCGGTAAGATAAATTTTTCTATGAACTAGCAAAAAGCCTTTTGTCACCAGTTCGCCAAATATAACCAGGATAAGTTTATATTCCTTTGGTCACCTATTCGCGGGGTTAAGTGGTGAGTTAATATTTCACTTCGTAAATGGGATTTGCCTTATCACATGGTTGCTAAGTGTTAACCCAAGGGTGGCAGTTGAGTTTAGATCATAAGAGACCGTGAAAAGGGATGATCTAATGGCTGCGACTTAAAGTTGGTCTGATTTGAATATAAGCTACTGATCTACCACTGGTGCCTTGGAAATGACCATTTAATTTCAAATTTGAATTCTCTGAGGGTTTCTAGTGACAGGAAGTACCAGAATTTATGGTTTTAACATCTGATTTCGATTGGTTTAGTGGCACTTGATGTTGCAGAGTGGTCCAGGGTGTTCCATGATCATCTGTAGGGATTTGTACTATGTGGTTTTGTGCTCAAGGCATGTTGTAGGTGACTGAAAGGGTTGACATTTTGGATTTTTTTATGGTTCTCAGTACCTTCTCAGTGAGATTCTCATGATTATGGATCACTCTAGGATTTTCTTTCTCCTAGATTCCTAGGTTTCCTTCCCCTATAATAAATTTGAGACCATTTCTAGTGGGTCTAGTGAGTGAAACCCTAACCCTAGTCATCTGTAGCTTGTTGCAACCTGCTTTGGGTTTCCAAGATGACTAGGGGGTATTTATTGCAAGATTTTTGACTTGGTGTGGGTTCCAAAACTTCTTTTTTTTTGTCCCTAGTTGTTGATGGTTTTATATTGAAAGAGGAGCTGGATTTTGGGCCTTTTCCCTATCTTTGGGTTGCTCTGATCGTATATTGATCCTGAATGTGTTAATTAAAATGCTATTGAGTTCCAATCTTGCATTTGCGTATGTCTTCTTGTTTCCGTTCTAAGCTCATATATGTTAGTGTCACAAAGTGTATTAACATATGGTAAACAAAGAGTATTATGAATTCATCTCTGATTTCCTAACAAAGTTAGGATTAAAGTCTTTTAGGTGAGTTCAGTGAGTTTGCAACCAAGTAAGAATATGATGTCCTTGTGTTTGAGGGAGGGGGGTAATAGGAAAAGCACTTATCCTGAGTTTAGGAGTGTTTGATTTAAGATCTTTAGTTGATGTATGTAATTAGGTGACTCTTTGCCCTAGGTTAAGGCACCGGTCCATCCTCTAGAGGCATTTCATTATCATCAACCACACACACAAACAAATTAAATGATCAAATCCTTAAATCAGTTAGTAAAGAGTATATTGATATAATATTTTGTGATTCCTTTGAAGAAGTGAATCAAGGGTACACCCTTTTGAGCATTAAGGCTCAAAGTGTAGGAGGATCTCTTTTGATCCTTGTTAATTGGCCCTTTTCCTTGTTGACTTTGGAGTGGTGAGAGAGTCAAAGTTTTATTAAAGTTATCCATCAAAGTATAAATCTACAAGTTGAAGATCAAAGGGAACTACCAACACAAGTGAATAGCTACTTGAGCTATGATTACCCCATCAAAGATGGATCTACCAGGTACAAACCCAGTTTGTTCCTCCGTGATGATCAAAGGAAGGATTTTTTGAAGTCTAAGGGCCAATGTTTTGGTGAGCTATTTATATAAAGTATTACAAAGTACAATTGGTCTAAAATCATTAAGGCTAGTTGGCTTCTCTTTTTTATGAATAAGAGCAATAAAGGTGTTGTTTACTTCCTTAAGAATCTTCTGTGAGTTTTTGACCCCTTCTAGGGTGGTGCAGGAGCACCACCTCCAACTTGAAACTTCAAATTATTGAACCATATTAAGAAAATGGTTTATTTATTATTCTTCATTGTAATGTATTAAAGAAATGGGATATATTACATATGTAATAAAAAAATGCTGAATAGGAGTAGGAAGATGTAGGAAGATGAAAGGTTGTAACCGTCAAGAGATGTCTTTAATAGACACAATTGTAATCAATGAGAGATATAGATTTGATCCCGAGGAGTTTGATCAGAGATCATGAAATTTTTTGGGTTCTATGGCTTCCAGCAAGAGAGCTACTAATATTATGTAATCTTCACATTTGAACGAAATGTATTTTTACTTTAGTCCTGTGTGTCCTCTGTTAACGGTGCTTGACCTCTCATATGAAGTATCGGCTTTTGATATCTTTTTCCAAATAATATGATAGTGAATGAGAATTGGATTTTGTTATCTTTTATAAATGTTTCAACAGTATAAGGAATCAGGCTATGAAATAACTACTCTCAACATGAAATGAGATATTGTTTTGTATCGATTCCTAATTTCAGTTTGATTCTTTTTGAAAGAATATTATAGTGAATAGAAAGTCACAGTGATACATGTATCAGGTCATAGCAGTCTTTGTTATGAATATTATTTAAGTCTGTAATGGTATTCAAGAATTCATGATGTGAATCTTGTGTTTGGAATGGTATCAGGTTTTAGAAGTTATCCACATTGTTATTAAGAAGTCAACTTGTTTATGTTAACACAACACAAGTTTCATTCCATTCCCTCCATTACCAAGTTGGTTTTGATAAATATGTTAATGCTATAGTGACTCCTGACAACTATTTCCATAAACTGATCCAGTGTCATTTGTAATTGTCACTGTTATTGTTGATTTGGTGTAAATTATATCCTGATTTATGATCGATGGATTCTCATTCTTGAATGAGTCTTGAAAATAGTTCATAAAGTGTGGTTTCATTTCAAGAAACCATTATTCATGCTATTAAATCTTCAAATGGAAAAGGTGGTGGATGTTTATCGATTGATTTGATAACAGTCTGTTTTGAGGACCGAGATATGTGTATCAACAGTCAAACAACCAAGGCACTGCATTTTTAATAAGGAATGATGTAATGATATCAGAGAACATTATATTGTGTGCATTCGGTTCTTAAGAAGAAAAGGTGGTGGCCAATTAAGGAGAGAATGATTCTCTCTTGTTGGTCGATGACCCAAGAGAGAATCAATGATCGATAATCAGTAATTGATTCAAAAAGGTGAATTCATTTTCAAAAAGGGATGATTAGGTAAAGCTTGGCATGGAGGTAGTCGAGTAATGGTGAGTATTGATTCAATTTAATATTGGAAGTTGATATTATTATTATTGTTTTTGAAGTATTGAAAGATTATGAGCCTCTATTTTATGTTATGAAAGAAATATTTTATGTTCAGAAAGAACTACAAATGAAGATATATAGATTTTAAGAATGCATCAATGTTGTCTCTTGCATCATAGGGCTTCCATGACTTCCTTTCTAATAAAGTGACAACACTTGTGAAATAAAATAGCTAAGAAGCCATCTGGTCTAGGAGACTTGTTCAGATTCATTTGCATTCAGGAATAATAAATTTCTTCCATGGTAAATTTTTATGTTAAAATTTGGTTGTGTTGTTTAGTTATGACCTTAGGGATATTTTTAATAAGTTCTTCTTGACATCCTAGATTTGAAGAATCCCTGTTATTTAGAATGTTCTCAAAGTATTTTACTAATTCTTTAGCTATTCCTTTTGAGTCCTCTATGGTTATACCCCTATCACTAATGATACTAGATATCCTATTGGTATTTCTTCTTTGTTTGGTACTATTATGAAAGAATTTAGTATTTCTGTCACCTACTTCCAACCAAGTTTCTCTTGATTTGTGTTTCCAAAAAATTTATTCCCTTTCCAATATATCCTCGTAATCCTTGAGAAAATTCTTCTCCCTATGGTAAAGGTCATCATTCATACCATCCTTAATAACCTGAGAATTAACCTCCCCTATTTATTTTTCTAGCTCTAGTTTCTTTTCAAAGATGTTACCAAACTTAGACGAGTTCCATTCTAACAATTTTCTTTTAATCCGCTTTAGCTTGTTTACTAATATATACATTTTGTATCTTTCTATCTTAGGTTCTGACCACAAGGACTCAATTAGCTTCAATATTTTCGGGTCCCTTAACCATGCCTCTTTGAATTTAAAGGTGCATTATTCTATTTTAGTTTGTGTTGCCATGTTAAGAAGTATGGAGTAGTGATCTAATCTAGATAATGAAAGGATGCTGGCCGAGAGTGAAAAATCATAATTGGTTAGGCTTCCTTTAAGGAAGAATTTGTCTAATTTCTCTGCTATGTTGTAAAAACCCTGTCTTCTATTATTCCGAGTAAAGGAGTTGTCCTCTGTTAGAATTTCAAGAAGGGAGTTCATGTCTCTCCATTGGGTAAAATCTTTAGTTGCTAATGGGAGGATATTTTCCCCTCCCCTTTTCTCAGATATCTTTTTTATCACACTAAAGTCACCTCCTTAAAAACATAGTGTGTCCTGCATTTGGTTAAGATATGATTCTTGTTGGAGCTTTTCCTTGTAGGACCAAACTTGAATCAATAGATGGGCTTGATTCTCAGGGTAGGCACTCAAGTTTGACAAGAAAATAGTCCAATTAATGAGGATAAAGAACATCCTCCTTCTTCTTTGAGCTCCACATCACTTAGGTGGGTATTACCTTATCTGCACACTCAAGACACCTCATGATAAACAATAGGCCTACAGATAGATTATTGTGGAATAGTTTTCAGATCCCTATGGGTACCCAATACACCAATAAAACCAAATCTAATGAAAAAACCCTATTTGCATAGAATGAGTCTGAAACCTAGAGGAGGGACCTCATACTACTACTACTACCAACATGAAAGGGAAAGGTATTTGATTTGAATGATTGATGTTGGGTTGAATGGACCACTAAAATACCCTTAGTCTCTCATAGACTAGTGCCTTATCCAATGGATAGTAGAGTCAAATACCTCATTGCAACAGAGAGCTATGAAACAAGAAGACAATATGTTCAAGTATGATGATGCCTTACATCAACCATACACCATTAATCAGACTATACATTATCAAACCACTTGTGTATCCAAATGTGTTATCACCCATTCAAAGGATTTTAACCCTCCCCTTAGAAGAGACCTATAAACAAGTAATACATTGATCAGCATCCACTGAAAGACAAACATGAGATACCCTTGATACCCCAATTCATACACACCTGAAAACCAGTCCTAGACCTAGTTGCTTCTGTGAAAACAACTCTGTTGTAGACACATAGGAAATGCATATAGAAAGATCACAACACCCTTGATGCCATAATAAATAAGTCTAAAACCCAAGATGGAGACAATCTGATAATAGTAGAAACATATTGAATCTCATACATAAGAAAAACTATCACAATTTGTATTATATTCTCCAAAACCAGAGAGAAAAGAGGGAACTCTATATGCAGAGAAAAAGAAATATTTACAAGGTAGAATACTTGACCATCCAACCTACAAAATCCAAAAATCCAACCATTTATACCACTAGCCATCTTGGAATCCCAAAAGAATTCAGGATGCAACAAGCTTCAGATAGCTAGGGTTAGGATTTCAACTACCCAACCAACCAAAAATTACATCAGAATTTATTGCAGGGGAAGAGACATAGGCAACTTAGAGAAAATAAATCTCAAATAGATTTGTAATCATGAAAATCTGCGAGATCAGCACAGTAAACCAAGGAATTGCCATGAAAACCAGTCAAATCAGCCACCTACAAACATAGCTTGAGTACAAAACCACTCTTCTCCTGGTACAAAAACATCATGCCACTGACCATAAAGACCCTTGGATCAGTCGGCAATAACTAGCGTAACCAAACCAATTGAAAATAGCTGCTAAAACCATAAATTTTTGTACTTCCTATCGCTAGAAACCCTCTACAAATTTGAATTTGAAATACAATGATCATTTCCAAGTGCCAGCAGAAAATCGACGGTCGACATTTGAAATTAGGTCAACTTTATAAGCTAACCATCAAATCCTCATGTTTCATGGGCTTTATGACTTAACCCATCTAGACACCTCGGGTTAACTCTAGCGAACATGCGACAAAGCATTTTCCTATTCACAAAATGAAATCCTTAACCCACCTTTAACTTGACGATCTAGCGAACAAAGGAAAACAAACTTACCCCAATCATATTTGGTGAACTAGCAACTGAAGGCTTCACCTATTCGTAACATGTTTCATCTCACTGGTAGTTTATTTAGCTATTACATGAACACAGTGTTCGCTGATTTGCTAGTTGATTTGGAGCACTGCCAATTTTCTTCGTGAATGAGCGAGCAAGGGGAAAAAAATTTTGGGCCGCTAAACACTTTGTCAGAACTCCTTAAGCTTTAGATCCTCGCCTAGGCTTGCAATGTGCCAACTATCATTATACTATTCACTACAATTTCTTGGTCACCACTAACACAGGACCCACTCTCTGTAAGCCTTCAAATTGGATAGCGGGTGCAAGATCTCATGGCTCTGACACAACTCATGAGAACATGCACCAACCATAGATCTTCTACAAATGTCAGAGCCTACTAACAAGCTAGAAACCCAAGTTCCACTGACAACCACGAAGTCATATCTAGGTGGACCAATCAAGAAAGAACAACTTGAAAACACCTGGCAAACGGTCCCACTGACACAACCAATGAGAAGGCTCCAAATGTAACACCTATCAGTGGACCCACAACCATCATCCTACACACTTGGAGAATTGGATGGCTGGTGCATAATCTCAAAGCCTTAAAAGATTCTTTGAGATCATGCGCCCGCCATAGATCTAGAATCTTTCACTGATGCCACCGAAGCACGACCCCACCCTACTACATCATCCAACTTGTCGAATCAAATAATGCCATGTTTCAAAGAATTGACAAGTAGGCCCTTTGAATTTTCTTCCTCATTGGTAAACACTCTGATAGGGCATCCACCTCATTTCTCTGCAACCAATAAAAGCTGCCACTTGTGCCACATAGTAGTGGACCCACTGACAACGCTTTGGTTAGATGCTAAATCAACAAACGTCACATGATCTGATAGGGGAGAAATATTCCTTGTGCTCTTACGCCAGCCACTAGATCAAAAGGAGACTGAGATGTCAGGTCTCACTGACACATCATTAACCTCTATCAAATCATAAGCTGCCACCTATATTATTATATAATGAATGGTCCACATGTAACACTTCTATGAAAAGGGCCTACCATTTCATGAATCAGTGACTAAAGGAAGGATAAGCCACTCACGGGATCACTAGATGTTATGATATAAACTGCGAGGATTAGGAGATTACGTGAACACTGTGTTTGTGTAATCACTGAATAGAAAGATGTAACCGCAAGGGACTTAGAGAACTTGTGATTGACAGGAAGAAAATGTGCACATGCCAAAAGGGAAACCTAAGTGGCCCAAAAAAGTAAAGAAGAAATAGAACTTGACCAAGGTAAAATTAGGGTTTTCCTTCCCAATGGCTAGATTTGAGAATATTTGCCTAGGGTTTCAAGCCAGGGACAGGGAAAAACATATTGCAGAGACTAGGGAAAAGAAAAAAGCCATGGCATTTTTGTAGGTACTAACAATTCTATCTCTTTCCAAAACAAAATTTTTCTTTATTTTGAATTGGACCATAGACATTGACTAAATTAAAAGTTATATTAAGTCTAAAGTTATTGACCGTTCCAGTCATCCATAATTGCTTTCTCTTTGTAATGTCTATTGAAATATTTCGAGGATACCAAATAATTTCCAAGCCACCCAAAGCTCCCTTTGTCGGTGAGGCTTCAATTTCTCTAAGCCCAAATTTATTTTTAAAATTCCCTAACTCTATGTTATCTAACTTCGCCTCTTGCATTAATATTATCTCTGGGTTGTGAATTTTGATGTAGCATTTGATTAACCGTTACTTGTTAGGGGCATTCATGCCCCTAACATTCCAAGAAAGGACATTCATACCTCCTTGGGAAGGCTCTTCCCCTTCCCTACATTTAGAATAGATGTAATTTTGACCTGTCTTATAGCTTCCCCAGCCATACCCCTTAATTATGCATTGGGCTTTCTTCCTCTTTTCATTTCTTTTTTTGCATAATCTGAGGATTTCCTACTATCTTTAAGCTGAGTGATGCCTAGAGATTCTTGATCCTGTAATTCCTTATTCTTAAGTTCTATTAACAATTCTTCAACTGAGCCTCCTAAGGTATCAATATTTGATTTGATTCCCTCAATTAGTAGCTCCTTCTAGCATTTTAATCCTTCTAGATCACAAATCTCATCCAAAAGTTGTTCCAATAATTCCTCTGTTAATGATTCCTGTATAAAGTTTGATATCATGTTGACTTCTTCTTGAATCTTATCATTTACAGATTTTGTATTCTCAAAATTGTCTGATGGGATCTCTTTAGGGCTGCCTCTAGTTTCAAAAATTGAGTTATCCTTAACCTCTACCTTCCTTGGAGAGTTTCTAAGAATAGGACTTCTTGTAAGATTCATTCCCAGTTTCTCTTTCTTCCCATAACTTTGTAGAGTCCTTTCTTCTATCATCTCAGGGACCATATGTAATGCTTCATTCTGCCCTTCTAAATTACTAAAGACTAATTGATTGACTTCCACCTCTATTGATGGCTATAATAAAACTATTTTATCATTCCCAGCTTCTTCTAAAATGATATCTATTACCCTAATTTTCATATCCATGCAATTTTGGCTAAAATCTATTCTAAGTCTTTGTTTTACTTTTTTCGATCATCTCTGAAGGTTTCATGGCCTCATGTTTTGTTTCTTGGCCTCTGTAATTATTTCAAGTCCCTGGTCTATAGGTCAAAATATTCAAAAAAGTAGTTGTTGTGGTGTTTTAACCCTCAAAACCCTAAGCCCTTGTTCTAATTTGTAGTTACTTTATCAATTGCTTAAGTGATTTCTTTTATCATGTGCGTATTTAATTTTCCTTTGTTCGCGTAATCCTCTAAATTTCTAGCGGTCTCAGCTAAAGTCATTTGGTGAACTAGTGAATGGACTTTATTCACATGTTCACGTGATCCAACCCTGGTTCATTCATGATTCAGCAAAACCCTTGTCCACGTATTCACCTATTCTGACCATGGTTAAGACTTTCCTCTTGCAAATAAGAATTTCCTTGTTCATTGGTTTGCGTAATCCAAGTGTGGTTAACTCTGCAGGTGGGATCAAGCTTTTAATCTGACGGTGATTTGTTTTTCGCAAGGAATCTTCAAATATATTAGGCTTTAAGACTGGCCATAGATGTAGTATCTGGGTTTTGTGTCAGAGTGGGGTCGTAATTCTAAAGATCTAATGGTCATCTCATCTTCACATAGGTCATTGTCAGAGTTTGAGATCTTCAGACAACCATTGATTCTCCTTGGTAACATAACCCTTCAAACAAGTAGGTCGATTACAACGTGTATACAAACATCGGCTTTTTATTGGTCCACATGGTAGTGATTTGGCAGCATGTCAGTGGGGCTAGGTTCTTCCAAGTGGTCGGAGGTTCTGACATCTCAAGGATCCAACGGCTGGCATATAATCTCATAGGGCTTTTCTAATGCATGAGATTATGCACCGACCATTGATCTTACTTTATCTCTGAGCTCTATCAGGTGAGTCCTCATGTGCTGACTTTCTTGAATCTGATTGGTCCACATAACAATGACTTGGATGCCATAGTGGGACTATGTCAAAATGTCTGTAGGGATGTTAGAAGGATGAAGATCGATGGCTAGCATATCTTCAAGAAGGAATTTTCTGACACATGAGATTATGCACTAGCCATCAATTTTGCCAAGTGTTCAAGATTTTTCAGTGGGTCCAGTGCCAGGTCAAGGTGATTTGCTGACTTCTTATTGGTCAAAGTGAAAGGAAAATCCATGGGACCATATTGCCAAGTGTGCTCAGGTGTTCAAATGTGATTGGTTGACACATGCTGATAGAGATTCACAGGTGGACTGATGTGTCAGTGGGGTCTTAGAAAGGTAAGGATCTAGCGGCTGGCATAAAAGTGTAAGGAATATTTTGGGGCTATAAGATCATGCACTCACCATTAGATTGGAATTAGGTGATTGTGGGTCCATTGTCAGAGAACTACTAAGGTGTACACCTGCAAAGTGGCCAGAGTGAATAAAAGATTGCCAAGTGGCAAGTCTGTGCCCAGGGTTTAAAAGAGTTCTTTGTGACTTAAAGAGGAGAAAAGTCAAGGTGGGTCCTCATGTTGATTTGCTCACATTTCATTGGCTATTGACTTCCATGGTGGTCTTGACTTGTCAAAGGGGATTTTGAGTCATTTTTTTAGCATATCATGGCCATTCATCTACTGGGAAGGGTTTCTCATCGACGGTCACATTTTAAAATGACCAGGCTAGCCGTTAACATTCAAATTTGAATTTTTGTGCTAGTTTCCTATTAGGGTTTTGCATTCTTTTAGCCATGCACAATGTCGGTTAGCTCAAGAATTTATTTCTCAAGATGGTTGTGGTTGAGAGGATGATGGAGGTGACCATTGGCCGGTGTTGCAGGGTATTGTGCCATGTTGCCGCACCATGAAGTAATGAAAAGATTCGGTGCCACCTTTGCAAGTGGTACCTCTTCCAGGGAAATAAGATCAAATTTTTGAAGCCTTCATGGCTTAGTGGAGTTGTAGGTGGGTAGATGGATAAAATTTGTTGTGTCTGTAGGTGGACTCAGTCTAGGATCAACAGGCAAAGAGAAAGATCTAAATTGATGACTGATTCTCAGTGATTTTCATGATGGGTCAGCAGTGTACCTTTAGGGTTTGATACTTTTGTAAAATCTAGAACCCTAGTTAGGTTAGTTTTTTACTCTTGCCTGCATGTAATTAAGGAGGTATTTATTGTTTTTTGTAGAGCCTTAGTGCGGGGGAGAGGCTCATTTTTGTAAAGGAGAGAAGCCCACTTTTGCAAGGAAGTCATCTTTTCTCATAAAGCCATATGTGGTATTTGTTCTACACTCTGGTTCTTCTACTTTTTGTAATCTCCCATTGACGATCAAGGCATTCTTGAGGTACTTGTGATATTGTTCTATCCCTGTCTTCACTGTCTTGATTATCTCTTATTGGATTGAGGTTTATGAATGTTGTTAATGGAGATTGGGGTTCCTAGTCCCTCTCATTTTCTATGATTTTGTGTGTTACTGTGTCTAATCTGATTTAGATGTTTTGTGGGTATACCACAACCCCTAGCAGTCTTGTCTCATTCCTACACCTAGTTGCCAAAAAGGATGTTTGCTTGCAGGTCATAAGTTGTGTCTTTTTTTCAGACCCTCCTATGAAACACTTATGCAATCCTATCTAGTGAGTTGTGACTTATTAGACCTGATTCCTCCATTGGTCTCATTCCTCTATACTGAGATCCAAACCCTAATTTCAGTGCATCACCTAGTAGGTAGTTTACTTTCAAGTCATTTCCCTTACAAGCATTCCTTCTATCCCTTTCCCTCCAAAAGTTTTACTTTCATGTCAAGAAGCAATTAAGGTGATTATCCAAGAGGAACCAGCCTAGAACCTAGAGGTTTCATCCTAGTTACCATAGGTCCCACACCTGGGGATGAATCCAATGTTATACTAGGTTATCAAGACCAAGAGAGCTTGAGACAGAGGCACAAACTTAGTGTATAACAATTTCATTTTCAATGTTTGGGGATGCTCTAATTGAAGTTTTTCCTGAGTCAATATTTGGGGCTGAGACTAATTTTAGAATGCTTGGGCTCTTTTGCCATACCTTCATTGTAGATGAGACACTCCCCAAAAGTATTATCGAAAATCCACCACAGATTTCATTGAGGTGGATTTCTACTCCTTCGTAGGGAACATAGTTAGTTTGAAGCAGTCTGCTTTCAATCAAAACATCATTGAAGTCCCTAATTATCTCCATCAAAATAATAGGGGGGTAAAAGTAGAAAGCTATGTCATAGTTTTATAAAGGAAAAGGTCAATAACATACAAAATTCTTAAGTTTAATGACATAAAAATGGCATTTATGTTTAGAATTTGGAGATGGTGTAAACTAATGAAATGTGTAAAAGTGGATGAAGTTTATGCCTATAATTTTTTAATTTTTTTTTAGCAAGAATTCACATAGTTTTTTAATTTTTGAAGTCTACTTTTTACTTGCTTAAAAATGATGAAAAATGAGGGTCTTGTTCCCACCCATAACATATATGAAAATAATCTTTTTTTCCTTTGATTTCAAAATATGTTATAGATGAAATGTATAGCTAGTGCAGAAAAGAAGAAAAATAAGTTTCAATGTATATTTTCTCTTTTACAACTACTCAAAGTCGAACATACTTGAAATCAACAATTTTCATCTCCCACCAAATTTCCCCTATCAAATCTACACCACTCATAAAACAAATTACACATTCTTGAAGAGAATTCTCTCCTCTAGTGTTAAATATAAAATTTCAAATTTTTTTGATAAGCTTTACTATGTTTTTCTATTTTTGAAGCAGCGTGTTCTCGAATGTTAAAATACCTACTTGTAGTATTTTGAAATTATAATATATTAAATCTAATTTAAATACTATAAAAATTATATGATGATCATCTTGACTCTGTGCTCTAAAAAAGGGTATTTTTTATATTTGTAAAAAATATCATTAAAAAGAGTAGGAGTTATTGAAACATCACTTTTTTAAAGTAATTTTATTTCTTTAGTAATTTTTATAAAACATGCATTTAATAGATATTTCCAATTGGAAAAGTTGAAGCACTTATCTAACTTAGCTAGAATGAATCTAGCTAGACCATATGTTTGACAAAAAAAAAATTAGTTAGAAATACTCAAATTCAACTATGCTGATAAGTTGTCCTGAAACATGACACAACTCTGTGCTTTTACCCAGGGATTAAAATATATGATTTAGACTGGTCTTGAATCGAGATAGGGGGGCAAGATTTAATCAAAATGTCCATCTCTACGATGATTAATTTTTCTGATTGGGGATATTTTGTTTTCACCATTCTTAAATATTTCCCTAATTTATTACCAATGTTTTTGAAAATAGTATTGTTCATACATTCTATAGGTAAATTTGAAAGTTTGAATGCTCTGGCTACTTTGATGTTCTACAAATTGTAAGGGTTGAAAGTGGGGTACCAATCTAGAACTATGAAATCATGCCCTAGATATTCTAAACATCTATTATCTAAGAATTTTTCTTTAGTTTCAATATTAGAGCATAAAATAAACATAAATTCATTAGGAAAAAGAGTAATACTTACCTATGTCCCCAGATTCTTCATTAGCCAGTCTGCTATCCTAGATGTAGAAATGCCATATCCATTCCATCTCAAGAAAACACCCTTGTGATGCATGAGTTCTACAGAATGGTTTACGATATTGTCCTTAATTTTGATTACTAAGGGTGAATGTGAAATATTACTAAGGTGAGGGGAAGAATAAGGAGGGATTTTAGGGTTTTGGTCTTCCAATTGTCCCTTTGTAGGTTGATTAGGTAAAATTCTTTTGTGTGGAGGGGTACAGGCTTTAGCAGGTGAAAGAATATGCTTGGGAGACCAGTCTTTCTCTGGGCTTTATAGATTTGTTGGGTCTCCTGAAGGTCTCTGAGAGAATCAAAGCCATTTTCTAAGTGAAGGGTTTTTGAAGAAATCGTAGGAACACGATGCTGGCTTCAATTATTTGGCTTTGACACTTTGATCTAACTTTTAACTTCAATTTCTCCCTTTGAATGAAAGCCATCTTCATCCTCCATTCCAAATAGAATGAATCTTCTTGAAGAATAGTCTTAGACTTTGGCCTAGGGTAGGGTTACAGTTTGTGGATCCCTTCGAACTTTTTTTGCTCTTGGAGTGAATTTTCCCTTATTGTTAAGTTGATAACATGATAAAAGATGTCAAGGATTTCCTGCATATTTCATTTTCACAAAATTCTTTATCTGCTTTTCCAAGGATTTGATGGTATGGAAGGCCATGTGTCTGCAAAAGGGCAGAGCCATCCGATTAATTAAAAACAAAACATATATATTCCTACATCTAACTATTAAGGTGATTTTATTAGAGCAATATTTGAAACACTTTTTTGGTAAGACTTCCTCAAAGATTCAAACCTCCACCAAAGAGTGTTAAATTTATGAAATTGACATAAATTCACAAAAGAACATAATTTTTTTAATAAATGATCTATGAACATATATATACACTACCCTGTCAATTAAATAATTTATAATTAATAAATATCATAAACAAATAAATAATTCTAAACCATCTAACTTTTATATTCAATAAGAATCAATCTCTTAAAACATTTTTCTTTCAAAAATATATATAATATATTACACTTCTTTAAGTATCAGGGAATCCTGTGGCCCTACTGATTGGTATGTGCTCTCATGTTTGATTTGTGACTGTGTGTGGTGTAAACCATTTATATGCTTCACATTCCTTTCATTTTCTTCCATTACCATTTTCACAAGAGCTAATTCCAACTTTCTTGGAAATGGTGTTTCCTTTTGTGCGTACGTAGTTGGCAAGTTCTTGTGTTATATATAATATTTAGCTAATTCCAACATTCTTGGAAATGGTGTTTCCTTTTGTGCCTAAGTAGTTGGCAAGTTCTTGTGTTATATATAATATTTAGTACAATCAATCATAGTAAAGGCTCACAGAATATTAGTAACATACAAATTAATAGTTGTTTATGTCTGCGCTTCTTTTTAACAAGTTTTTCCACTTAAACCTTTAGTTTTTCTAGTAGAAATTTTAAACCTTTTTTTAATTTAGTAGTTTATTTGTCAACTTTTCTATTTATAATTATGGTTTGAGGGGCACATCATCAAATATAATGCCATATCAGCATGTTTTTTTCAAGTTGTTCAGAACAGCCAAAAAAATTGTAAGACCAATAATTATGCAAAACAGATACCCATACTTGTACAAAATTGATACCTATACTTATCCAGCTGATGTGATATTATATAATTGGTTTATAACTAAGGTACATTCCCTTCAATTATAAGTAATCATATTATAAGTAATCATCATATCAATAGCAACTGTAAAGCTACAATTATTGTTGCAATATTGTAAAAAATTAGATCTTAAATCATCAAGTATAAATATTAAATCAATAAATATAAGTATTAAATAAATAACTACTATAATAGTCACTAAAATAATTTCCAATATTATATCCATTCCCTATAGCTATACATTTTTTTTCCAATCCCACAAAGTAATTTCCCCTCATCTTTCTTTTATCATTGATGTGTGCTAAAGCAGGAAATAAGAAATAGAAAAGTATGCTTTTTTGCTCGTCATTTCTTATCATATAATAAAAGGAAACTTGTTTTTGCCAGCAAATAATTGATTGACAGTGGAGACTGGGGAATCTACTGCATTTTCCTTTTAATTGCCAATTGAACCACTAATGCATTACATTGTTCTTAATCACCTTTTTAAAAAATATTAAAGGAAAGAGAATAACACCCGCTATGTATTGAGGAATCATGTGGACCGATAGATGCACAGAGGCCAACATTGTATGGTTAAACTCTAATTTGATATGCAAAGCCAGCATTTCCTCCACACCCTTTTTGTTCAGTTTGGAAGAATTATATGACTCGTTCCTTCTGTGTGCTCCAAATCATATTTTTCAACAAAATTATTGCCCGTTATCATTTTTTAATCAATGATTTGAGTTGATCGAGGAAAAAGGAAATCATATTTAATGGAAGTTATTTTGTGAAGAAAAGAATCCAAGGTAAGAATTTTTTTTTCGATCCAAGGCTCGTCTTTATTTATTCTTATTTCAGGATGTGATCACAATTTTTAGTTTATCTTTTGGTTGTTTAAATTTAGATTTATAATTTGTAAGAATGACACAAAATCTAGATAAATTCAATGTTAATAAACTCTTTTGAATTGTATTCATTATGACTCCCTGCATGTAATAGGTAGAGATTAATGTTCTTAGTTGTTTAATTTCTATTAATTTACTTCTTGAAAACTGTGTCAATTTAGAGAACTATGATTTTCTCTAAAGTTTGTGACATATTATTTATTAAAATGATTTTTGTTTCCTCTTTTTTCAAAAATTATTATTTGTGAGTAACATTTTTGCCTGAAGTTTTGGGTTTTTTGGATTGAAAATATAGCAAAAGAAAACCAACCAATCAATAGTAAAGAGAAGAAAAGATTTAAAGTACTCCTAATGTTTTGTTTGATACATGTTTTTTTAAAATTATTTAATTTGCACAACTTGCACCACCATAACATAGTACAAGTCTTAAATGCTGCATTTAAGACTACAACTGGCCATAGTTGATGCAATGTTAAAAAATTAGACAAAACTACTCCCATCAATGGTTCTTGCAAAACGTAGTGCAAAAGCTTTTCAAAAATTTCTGTGACTTTATGTAATAAGAGTCTCCTGATAAAGATTTCAAGTCTGGAGAACAAAAGTGAGTATATTTTAAAAATATTTTTCTTCTTTGGGTCACAATTAAGATACAATGATGTAAACAATGGTGCATTGGCTTTCCTATGGTTGGAACCCATACTAATTGGTTCCTATTGATTAATTTTGGAAAATATACAAAAAAATTGTTGTTTGTTGGGGTTTTTACTTCCGTGGCATTCCAATCCTAGTGGGTGTTCTAGTTTTTTGTTTTGTTTTTGAAACCTTCATTTTTCATTCATTATTTTATTATCTATCTAGAGATTATCATCTAACTGTAGGGCTGAAATTAGGAGCCATACTTTTCACCTTTTCTCTCTTTGTTGGATAGTAATGGTTTAGAATAGTGATGTTAATAGACTAAATATTATCATCTAACTATAGGGTAAAATTAGGAACCATACTTTTCACCTTTTCGCTCTTCGTTGGATAGTAATGATTCAAAATAGTTATGTCAATAGGTTGTCCAAATCTAGTAGGACTTGTTCGCATATGATGTCTTGGACCACTAGGAATCACTTAAGGATTGTCATTTATGGCAACACTCATGTTGGAGTGATCGCATGTTGTGGAGATTTCCATTGGAGTCACATTCATGAAAATGACTAAGTCTAGAATCAGGACAACAGGGTACAGTGCCATAGTTTCGGTCACCAAAGAAGATATATGAGGTATTATGTCTTGCGAAGTTAACTAGAGGTATTTTGGGATGTACACATGCTTTAGTTAAGATCACATAAGTTTTGGTTACCAGATCTGTGAGATATAGTGTTCAGAAGGTATGTGAAGATAGTAAAATAGTGTAATAGGGTATATGATCAGTTGCAAAGATTAAGGAAGGTAAAGTGGATATGGTTACATGCTAAGACAAGTGAATAAAGTATATTTCTACCTCTTTGGTAATATAAGAGACCCGATTCCATAAATATCATTTACATGAGTTATTGTTATGTTTTGTATGATAATTATGAAGCCGACTGGAAGGTTGATTTTGTATAAGTATAGACTACTTTTGTAAAAGTGAGGTATGGTTATGATTATGATGATGAAGTAAGTTTACAAAAATAAGAGAAGAGATCAAATGTGAGATCAATACAAGGCCGAGCTATAATTGGAACTATCTACGAAATATAAGTGTTTGTATTTTTCCTCTTTTGAGAACTCTTTTAAGACAAATATTGATTGTAAGAGAAGTGTGTTCACCACCTTTAACCAGGTGTTTTGTATACCCTTAACATAGTTTTTTATTCCTCTAAAAAGGAAATGTACTATGTAACAATCAGCTCCTAACAGGGCTAGATCTCCTAACATGGATACTATATTTTAGTTCATATTTCTAGGTACCATCCCCACGAGGGTTTTCCCTTTGGCTAGGGTGTCCTCAAGAACAAATCATGGTGTAATGAGTAATGCATTATGCTTATATGTTATTTTCATTTATTCATTATTGTGGATTGTTTATAATTGTTTAAAGTTGAAAAGCTCAAAGTTCTGTAATACTGATTCACCCCCCCTCTCAGTATTACCTAATCGTAACAATTGGTATTAGAGCTATTAGCCCTTGGAGAGAAAGCCTAACAACTTAAGGGAGATCCATATAGATTCAAAAGATTTGCAAGTGAACTTTGAAGCTACACTTGAAGATCTAGATAAGATGAAAGTTGAGCATGGTGAACTAAAATTCAAATTAAGAAGAGAAGAAGGTCTCATGAGGAAACTAAAAGAACAAATTGAGACTATAAAGAATCAAAGACAAGACCTCATGGAGAAGATTAAAGAAGGTTTAGAAAGTGATACATCAGATAAAGTAAAGATGCTAGAGCAAGAAAAAGAACAAATCAATCATTTGTTAATCAAAGAGATTCATCATGAAAAGGATGAAAGAAAAAAAGTTGAAGAGTCACTAAAAGAAGCTAACATTCAAATAGGACAAATGAAGACTGAACTTGACCAATACAAGGACAAATATTAGGAATTAGAAAAATACAATCAGATCATTAAAGGTGAACTCACTCAAGCCAAATTACAAATTGACAAGTTACACATGAGAAGTGACAAGATTGATGAACAATGAGCAAGACAAAAACCTAAAGGAGATATGAGTGGAGTTGGATTCAATGAAGTAGAAAGTTCAAAAAAATAAGAACCAAATGAAGCCAAGAATGAGGAAAGAACTATTCCTAAAGAAAGACCTACCAATGAAGAACCTAGAGAATAATTCAGACCCTTTAGAGGTTGATGTTTCAGATGCAACAAAGTTGGACATATGAAAAGAGATTGGAGAAGTAAAGATAACTCTAAGCCCTTTACCAACTACTATTTTAATTTCTATGATTATGGACACACGAAATAATATTGTGGAAAACCTGATCAGTCCAGGTATAAGAAAGACTATGTTAGAGAAGAATCAATAGCCAAGATTACATGTTAGAAATGCAAAAAACTTTGGGCACACAACAAGGTATTGTAAATTGTAGACTAATCAAGATAGAAGAAGACCACCCATTTGTTACAAGTGTAACAATCTAGGTCACATTGTGAAGTTTTGTAGATATAATGGAGAAGACAACATAAGAGGACCAAGAAGACCTAGTGAACCAAGAGGACCACCTCCTATGGTTATAAGGAAAAATATTGTGACAGTGATAAGAGTTTTGATGAGTACATAGATGATTTTGGGAGTCATTTCAAGAAATCAGAGAGCAAGGAGGATGACTAGATATGGAAGGTGAAATTCTTAAACAAAGCAGTGGTTTAGGGAGAGATAGTAGATCATACAGTGTCTTTCCATGATAAGTTTTTTGAGGCATCAACCTAAATGGTTGGATGTCCTTATGGGGTGCATTTGATGCAGTAAACAAAAATTATCCTACCCCTGTATATGCGAAGTAAGATCATGTGAACTTAGGAATGATGTGTAAAGATGTTGTGGAGTCTGTGGATGAGAGTGCAACACTTGTAGATTCATCTTCTATGTTCACAAGTTTTGGATCAGCTGGATGACATGCAAAGTTGAGCTACTTGTATTTATTACACATACTCAGCTTGCGATGAATAAAAGGTCTTAAGGGATCTCAAATCTACACCATTTGTTGATCAACACTTTAGAAGAATAGAATAGGGAAAGTTATGAGTCATCTGTTAGAGTGGTTACATGATCGCATGAAGAAAAGCATCAAATTTAGGTGTTTTAAGGTATTTAGACTAAATCTCTTAAGAATTCATGGATGCACCAGTAATTTATGATGTTTTAGATAGGCCTAGGTATAAGTTCAAGATGCATCCATACAAATCTTGTGAAGATGATCCAGAGGGAGCATTCTGACATACCCCTATATGCGTGTTGCACGTAGAAGACATTAGACCTTACATACACTACAAATATGAAATAATTGGTGAGGTTAACATCTTCATTGAACTAAATAGTATGATTGAAGCTGATGGATCTATGATAGAATAATTTAAGCACCTAAAGGATCATTCAATCCTTAAGTTAACTCAGCTCATGGAATTCACAGAAGTCGAATGGTTTAAGATAATTCTTAGTAGAGTTCATGACTAGTTTTTATGGATAGGTGAATAACCTATTAATCTATGTGCACAACTGATTCATGAGATCACATGCCTTGATGATGAAGGAGCCCTTCCTGTGCAAGAGAAGAACCTAAGAAATCTAGCTGAAACCCTAATGCATTCAAAGTGGGACAAGAGGGCAATGACAATAAATCATATTTATTTATAAGATGTTAGATTGGTAGAAATGTTTCTAGGATACAAGTTGTTTTACATTAGTAGACCCAATTCTGTATCTGCTGGAGTCACATGATGGCATACATAATGGTAAAAGAGAACAAGAAGTATAATCTTTGCAAAATTCTAGCTCAAAAGTTCCATGAAAATGCAAAAACCATAAAGAAGGATAAATCCAAGGCATTTATGTTTGGTTCATTGTTGATTCACATCTACATTCATATTATTCACAACTTTCCTGGCATTTATCCTAGAGCATTGAAAGTCAATGAACCCACTAGACATCAAATATCAGAATACTATAGAAGACAGAAGAAAGACTGGATAGATGGAGAGTTGTTTGGGATGATATAGATACTATAGAGTTAGATGAAAGAAAGGTACAAAATCCTTGAGAATTTAGTAGAAAACTATGAGGACACTATATGTTTCATGGTTTAAACTGATTGTGTATGTTTTGAGGTAGTTGAGCCAAGAACCAAGTGGTGTTATCCTATGGGATATGAGGTAAGTGTTGAAATCCTAACTATGCAAGTAGAGCATGTATTAGCAGTAGAAAAGGACCTTACCCAAGAAAGATGGGGAACATATAGGGAGAAATATGAGAAAGTAAGAGAAGAACAAGAAAAAGTGACAAGGAGAAAAAAGGTCAGCAAGATTGTTGAAGAAATTACTGCGAAGGTAGGAATCACAAAGAAGTAGTATTTAGACATGAAAAACAAGATGGAGGAACCTTCCAATATTGCCACTGATGCACCCATTCTATTGGAGATAGAAAAGGAAGTTCCTACTGATGACATTGTGGATTTATCAGCCTCTCAAGAGGAAGAACCACAAGAAGTTGTGGTTGTAGTTGTTCCTAGAAGATCAATAAGGACAAGTAAACAAGGCATTCCTAAAGAAAAATAAATAGAGGTGAAGAGGAAGAAGAAGGAAGAGAAGGCAGTGGAAAAAGAGGAAGAGAAAATAGTTCAAAAGAGTCCACAAACCTTGTCGAAACTGGATCTTAAATCACTATAGAAAAGAGTCACTGCAACATTTGGGGTCGAATTTTGATGACAATTTGTGATGCCACTACCATTTGTGTTTTTTTGTGCAAGTGCCCCTGACGGTGTCATAATAGTGATGATGGCATCGTAATTGTGACATTCATTAGGTTATAAACCCCCCGCCCCCCCCCCCCCCAAAAAAAAAAGTGTCATTTGTAATTTTTGTGAATTCGAAGAGCTGCCGCAAAGATGACACTGCACTTTTGCATGGCACAAAGAGGGAATTCAAGTTTGGCATGCACGAAGAGGGTGGTACCATGTGGGTAGAGGGCACTGACAATTTAGGTAGGCATTCAAGCTTTGTCTTCTCATTAACTCAATTTTATTTTGATGATATTTATTGATTTAATGGCACAATATAAATGTTAATAGTGGCACTGTTTACATCTTAGCATTTGGAAAGCTCAATGACCCACGAGCTTTGAGAGCTAGGGCATCATTGCTATTACCTTCAAGGCATTGTGTGAAGCGTTTGATCTCTCTATTTGTTTTGTTGTTAATATTCACTATGTGGTACTCCCTGTTTATAATCATTTCATGAGGAAATATTTTGATGGCTCACGGGCTGTAAGCTAGGGCATCATATATTATTTATGAGCTCACTATTGAATACTGACATTGTTTACATCTTTTCATTTGCAATGCTTGATGACCCACGAGGTTTGAGAGCTAGGGCATCATTGCTATTACCTTTAGGGCATTGTGTGAAGTATTTGATCTATCTTTATTTGTTTTACTGTTGGTATTCAATATGTGGTACTCCTTGTTTATGATCATTTACATGATGAAATGTCTTGATGGCTCATGGGATGTAAGCTAGGGCATCATCCATTGTTCATGAGATCACTGTTTAATACTAGCATTGTTAACATCTTTTCATTTGGAATTCTTGATGACCCATGAGCTTTAATTTGAGAGCTAGGGCATCGTTTCTATTACCTTCAAGGCATTGTGCGAAGTGTTTGATTTCTATTTATTTGTTTTGTTGTTGATATTCACTATGTGGTACTCCCTGTTTATGATCATTTCATGAGAAAATATTTTGATGGCTCATGGGCTACAAGCTAGGGCATCATACATTATTCATGAGCTCACTGTTTAATACTGGCATTGTTTACATCTTTTCATTTTGAATGCTTGATGACCTACCATCTTTGAGAGCTAGTGCATCATTTCTATTACCTTGAAAGCATTGTGTGAAGTGTTTGATCTCTCTTTATTTATTTTGTTGTTGATATTCACTATGTGGTACTCCGCGTTTATGATCATTTCATGAGGAAATATCTTGGTAGCTTGTCGGTTGCAAGCTAGGCCATCATGCATTGTTTGTGAGCTCACTGTTTGTGCACCTGATGTCCCTATTTGATTGGCTGGTAATCAAACAGTAAGCTCATAAACAATGCATGATGCCTAAGCTCAAATTCAAAATAGCAAGGGTATTATTTTAAGCCAGTAATAAAATAGGGACATCAGTAATAAAATAATACACTTACTGTTTTGAATTTGAGCTCAAGCATCATGCAATGTTATTACTGTCAAAATAGTAAGTCTATTAATAGATGATCTAATAGCAGCAACCTCATTGATCATTACCTTTGACTCCATCATTATAGAAGAGATAACTACCTACAACTATATTTCATAATTCCTCCTTTAAAGTCATAGGTTAGTTTAAAATGGAAAAACTATACAAACTCACCAATTTAATCCCAAAACACCATATAACTAGAATTAATCACATCTCACAAATGTATATATTATACTACATACCATTTTATTATATATATGAGTATAGTAGAATTATGATTTTACATCATATATTTAGGCTTAATAAAATCCTGGCACCCCCTTTTGAGCTTAGGCATCATGCAATATTATTCTTGTCATTGCATGCTTCTTGTTGTTGTGCACCATAAGAACAACAATAATGCAATGTTATGAAATTTTGAGATTAAATTGGTGAGTTTGTATACTTTCTCCATTTTAAACTAACCTATGACTTCAAAGGAGGAATTATGAAATATAGTTGTAGGTAATTATCTCTTCTATAATAATGGAAGAGTGAAAGGTAATGATTAATGAGGTTGCTGCTATTAGATCATATATTAATACACTTACTATTTTGAATTTGAGTTTGGGCATCATATATTATTTTATATACTATTTATTTCATTGAGACCATGAGCTTGGCATTTGTAATGTATTTATTGTTATTGGATTAATATTTCCATGTTATTGAGGTTGTAGATGTCCTTTTACTGATCTTGTATAAAAAACATATATACCATGTTGACTCACATCCCATGAGGTGTTGTTTGATAACACATTTGACATCATAGTTTTTGCTCCATTTTGGTCTTGATTTACTCACTACGTGCATATGTTTCTTAAGTGCACATGTTCTATAGTATAGTTCATTTTAGAAGTGTATGGCTTGACTTTGTACATGCATAATTGTAAATGAGGATCAATAATAGAGTTCTAGGCATTGCTTAGATCCTTTGGATCTAACCCCATATTTTCCTTCCTTGCAGGTTTTGGATCATACAAGAGCATACTAGATTGAACCCTGGGTCAACACTTCATTACTTTAGACAATGTTTGGTACCTTCATTATTTATGTTCATCCACTGATGTATGTTTTCATTCATTCATATTCTTTTGAAATTTGGCTATTAGTGACCATATAGGACCATTCTTGATATTTTTCTGTCATTTGATGAAAAGATGTAAATAGGGATATCAGTAATAAAATGGGGATATCTTAGCTCAAATTCAAAATAGTAAGTGTATTATTTTATCACTAATGTCCCTATTTGACATCCCTATTTTATTACTGATCTCCCTATTTGATATTCTAATAACATCAATATAACAAATAGAGCATTGACCAATCAAATAGGGACATGAGGTGCTCAAACAGTGAGCTCATAACATAATATATTTAGTCTTAATAAAATCTTATAAAATAATATATATTGTGTGAAATGTTTCATCTCTCTTTCTTTATTTTGGTGTTAAAATTTACTATGTGGTACTCCCCATTTATGATCATTTCATGAGGAAATATCTTGATGGCTTGCGGGCTACAAGCTAGGGCATCATACATTGTTCATGAGCTCACTTTTTAATACTAGCATTGTTTACATCTTTTCATTTGAAATGCTTGAGGACCCGTGAGCTTTGAGAGCTAGGGCATCATTTCTATTACCTTCAAGCCATGTGTGAAGTGTTTGATCTCTCTTTATTTATTTTCTTGTTGATTATTCACTAATTAGTACTCCCCGTTTATGATCATTTCATGAGGAAATATCTTGATGGCTTGTGGGCTACAAGCTAGGGCATCATGCATTGTTTATGAGCCAACTATTTGAGTACCTCATGTCCCTATTTGATTGGCTAGTAATCAAATAGTGAGCTCATAAACAATGCATGTTGCCCGAGCTCAAATTTAAAATAGTAAGTGTACTATTTTATTAAAACTAAATATATTATTTTATTAAGATTTTATTAAGACAAAGTATTTTGGGTTAGT
>BSBK01014707.1:0-66909 GCA_027943335.1 Chamaecyparis obtusa | reverse complement strand
TACATATATTATATACATATATATTTATATATATATATATATATACATATATATGTATATATATATATATATATACACATACACACACACACACATATATATATATTCAATCATTCATTTTCAACCTTAGTAAAATTTGTTTATTAGTTTCTAGCAATTCTATCCATAGCCTTTCTTCCAGATCTGGGATGTTTTCGGGGCATATATATATATATAAGTATAAGGATACTTATACATATATTCATATATATATAGAGAGAGAGAGAGAGAGAGAGTAATGATATTATCAACCCTTATTCAGCAAATTTCAATGCTCTTATGTTGAATAAGGGTTGAATTTACCTCAACCTAGAAGGTTCTACTGGGCTATATCTTTGATTTCAAAACTCCATGCATCAAATGAAGCTTCACGTAACAACAGTACAACAGAACATCACTGGATCCTGTTAGAAGGTACTTGGGTGCCCTCCACAGATTATATTAGGTTGAACTCCCATAATTACAGTAGATAAGGGTAGCTTCTCTCATAGATTATGTCTTTGTATTTGCATTAGTTAGTACAGGCATACTTAATATTCTATTTGGGATTTACCTACTGTTACTATGGACTCATAACCTCTTAGCCAACTTAGCACTTGATATTGTCTCAGAGCAAGTCGAAGTACTTAATTCACTTATAAAAAACATTTATTGGGTTGTACTCTAGGAGTTGTTATTAGGAAAATGCTCCCTTTATTTCTTTAACTGGGATCTTACTGATATCTAAGATCTCCATTTACTTGCTTTTCAACCTTATCCCATAAATTCTGCTCTTTAGCATATATACATAAATGTATACATACTATATTATGTATACATTTATATATATAATTTTTCTAGCATTTATATCATTTTGGATATTAAGAGGCCTCGTCTACTCCTTATGTATGCAATGCTTCGATAGTTTGGATAAAGGTATATATATATATATATATATATATATATATATATATATATATATATATATATATATATATATATCTGTGTGTGTGTGTGTGTGCGCGTATAATGACATGTGTATATAAAAACAAGTTTTATGTTTTTTCAAATTATCTGAGATTCAGATCATCATAAGGTCCTATTTCATAAAATTAATTTTCGAGGATGGTAATGCATTTAATATTTTCTCCATTCAGGTTTTCTTGCTAATAGACAGAGTATTAAGCATAGTAAAAGAAGAATTGTCACTACTTAAAACGTCATGATTATCATCTATTAACATTGGTAGAAATTGAAAATTTAAATCAAAAGGGACAATAAATACACAGTTTGGATCAATTCCCTCTAAAATGGGGTGGAGAACTATGCTTCTTTCCTGAATACATAGTACTATTAGATAATTTGAAGGGTTATTCTTTCCTTTATACTTTAACTTAATATTTCAAATTACCAAATATTCAAAGATAGGTTTTTTAGCCAAGGTGTAGGATTCATTTTTATATATTGATGTTGGTTAACATTTGGATTTGGAGATTTTTGTCTTGTTTTTCAGAAGGAATTAATCATCTGGATGCTCAGTACTTATTCTCGGTGAAGAAGAAGAATCAAATATTATATATTAATTGTATAAATGACTTAGTCCATAAATGTACAATCACTAATCAATGTATACCAACTATATCATGATTTTAAAAGAAAAAAAAATCTCGAGTTTTTTTTTTTTTTTTTTTTGGGACGTGGGTATGCCCACGAAAAATATGTAGAAATCTTGATAGGTATCGAGCCATGGGTATGCCTATGGAAACTATGTATTATAAAAAATCTTGACATATGTTGAGTCATGGGTATGCCCACGTTAATTTTGTTTAAGGATAGGACCTATGGTCCCAGGCAAGGCTAGAGGTTTTTCTCAACCCCGCTCTTTCCTACCAGCGCCTGCAATGAGCAGGGTCTTCTTGTAAAATAATTATTTAAATTAATAAATAAAAATTTAGGGCTTTGGCCTTTTACCGATCAAAAAATATATATATATATTTTGTAAATATTTATTAATGTTTCAATTTGTTGAAATTGGATTTTAGTTATGAACAGACGCATTGGTCTGAAGCTTGTGTGCATCCCTTGAACTTTATAAAAATGGGATACCAAGACCAATGCAGAGACAATTACAAGAATTTCAATTTTCATAGGATAGGATTGTTCAACAATTGCAACATGGATTTTGGTGTACCAATTTTTCAATATCAATAAAGATAAGTTGTTTTTGTTTTCCATTTGTGCATTGGTTTTCAATTCCCTCAACTAGTCCCTTGGATAAATTAATCTTGATTTCTTTATTGTGATCATTTAAAATGCTATGTGATCTTATTGCATTTTGATTTATTAATTGGTCTGCTCATTTTGCATGGTTAAGAATCCTTTTGATTTGTGGTCAAAGTCAATTGGGTTGTCATTTGAGGAGTTAAATTCAGTTAATTGTCTACAATAGTTCACACACATTTGAATGCAAATCAAAGTGATGAGTTTTTTATGACTTGTCTTCAGAATTCGATGTACATTTCAATATTTTGAAAATTGTCCTCTGAATCAAATCCTTCCAATTTGCTTTGAAATGCAAAACTGTCTCTAAGGTTGTACGTAGGGTTGAGGATTGGATTGACTCCATTGCCCAGGGTGAAATAGGCACTAGTCTTATTGATAAATGGAATTTGGTCATCTAATCATTTGTTGCTAGTTTTGGCATCCTATTCCTTTAATTTCATTTTACATATCATATTTTTTATCTTCTTTACAAAGCATTCAATTAGGTTTAGCATTAATTTTTAGTCTTAGTTTAGATTTACAGCTATCTGACAATTAGGATATTAGGTTTCTTTTTCTTCCAAGGATCAGTAACCCCTTTGGAAGGAATTTATGTTGTTTATGCATGTGTTTGTGTAGTTAGACAACATATTCAATTTAGGCCTACCAGCCTTGGTTCGATCAAACCAGAATTGTAGAGGCATTTATTGTGCCTATCCATTGGCCAAAAGTGATCCATCATTTTTGGTCACCAACAATCCCCACTGCAGTTTTTACCTTCTAACAAGGGTTTCTGCGTTACCAAAATACTTGTATTATGTGACTGTTATATTGTTGATTTCATGTTATTTACTTTTACAATTTTAATGGATGAATGATACATGTATTAGATACAAGTTATTTTGGAAGGTTATCATTGTTTGTTGTTGTAGATCTGGAAGGTTAATGTGTTAAAGTTTTTGTGGGCACTGATTCACCCCTCCCCTCTCAGTACCCTATCTCTTCTAATTCCAACAATTGGTATCAGAGCATAGTTCTCTTATTGGACAGTTTAACCACTGAAGGGTAAAGATCTTAATACATGGAGAGGTATAAGCTAGAAAAGACTATTGAGAATCAGAAGATTCAGATGCAGATGTTTGTTGAACAGTATAAGCAAGCCAAGGAAGGACTGAAGAAATTACTGGTTAAAAGGAAGAACCTAGCTATTCTACAAAATGAGATGGGTTACCATGAAGAAGCAATTGATGATATATTTGATCATGTTGGATCTAATTCTAGGAGTATTTATGATGGATCTGAAATCATAGTTTCTAATTTATCTGAAAAGAATCAACATTTAACCAAACAAGTGAAAGCACTACAAATCGGTCAAGAATCTCAGATGGTGAGAATGGTAGAGACAATGAACAATGCTAGACAAGTTGAGCAAGAAAGGAATCTAGCTATTGATGACCGAAGACAAATGACTGAACAACTTCAAGCAAAATAAAGTGAAATACAAAGACTCATTGATTGCCATTTTCAAGTATCTAATCAGGTGATGATTGTGAATCAAGAAGTAAACCGAGTAAATGCAGAATTGTCAAGGAATCTTGAGAAGTTGCAAGACTCAAAGAGGAGAATGAAAAGTTGAGAAATGAAGTGAAAACACAACAGCAGCATAATGAAATGAAGAAATTGGCTGAGGATAGTTCTAAGAAGATTGATGACTTTCTATTTAATCAAAGAAGATTTGGGAGTAATGCTAGTCTAGGCTATACCGGCAAAGGAGAATCATCACAACAAGATGAACAAGTCAACAACAATCAAAATCAAAGACCTAAAGTGTTGACATGTTACCATTGTGGAAAATCGAGCATACATCTAATGTGTGTAGAAGCAAAGCACAAGGTAAACCTCCTATCACTCCTAAATTCAATGGATATTGTTATTATTGTGGTAAGTTTGGTCACCAAGATTATGAGTATAGAGCTAAACAGAATGATATTTCTAACAATACTACTATGGAGAAAATATGCTATACTTATAATAAACATGGACACACTGCTCAAGAGTGTAAGGCTAAGATGAAACAAGTATGGACTCCTAAGTAGAAGACACAATGCAAGACGTATCAACCGAAGAAACAAGGTAACTCCTATGTTTGGGATTATAACACATGGGCTAACTATGTTGCATGTGGTAGATATGGACACATTGCAGAAAAATGTAACAAGAAAAGATGGGTTGGACAATCAAGAAGCTAGACAAGCACTAGAATGGCATGTATGCATGGTCATAAGGTCAGTCATTTAAGCAAGGACTACAGAGACCAAGCACCAGAGGAGAATCATGTATTTGAGAGTGGAAACACTATTGCAGACATCATGAAGATAAGGAACACTATGTGGACAAAGGCATCTAATGAGAATGTTTAATCAAGTAATGTTGTTGGTGAAACCTCATCCACTGGATTGGGTGACATCGGTACCTCCACTTAAGGTGATATAGGTATGTATGGGACTAACATTTCAAAATGATCACATTTTACATACAATTCCCTATATATGTTGTGCACATAGCAAATCTGCATGAATGAAGATTCATTATGGTTTATATGTTTTGAGCTAACAAAGTTATACAGTCGGTAAAAGTAAGACTGAGCATTGGTTACCCATCAATAATCACTATTCAAGGTTAACCAAATATCAGTATGAACTGAACAAGGAACTCTTGTGTTAACTGAGCAGATAAAAGTTTATAGTTATCACCGAGCTGACAGTTGTCATAAACTGAAAAGTAGGTCAAGCATTTATTGCATAAATTTTTGAGTGGGAATATCAAAAATTCTATAAATACATGGATGCAACAGTTCATTTTTCACATTTCGGATATCAGAGAGCTAAGATTTCACAAAGTGAGTTTGAGCAAGAATCCTTCATGCAAATTCAAGTCATTGTAGATCAAACCAAGCACACTCTTCGATACATTCCGAGTAAGTTGAAACCCTACCGAGCACATTTCTCATATTTATCAGAAAACCTAGTTTGTAGAAATGGCATCTACTGCGAGTTCATCTAAAGTTGTGGATGAAGAAGTAAATTTAATTGTGTCAGCAAGTTTTAAAGAACCTCCTTATAAGTTACACCCAGAAGTTGCAAGAAAAATGGATATAGCGGGCACTTTTTCAAGCATCCCACCTAGGGTTTTATTGATGGAAGATATAAGATCATACATACACTATAAAATTGGGGATGTTGGAGATTTCAATATGTATGTTGCATTTCAGGCACTTTGTAATGAGAAAATGGAACTGAAACTAGAGCACAAATTGGTTGAGACACTTGGTCTCACTCATGCCCTATATTTTTTGAAGAATTTCAATAATGAACGGATTAGGGTTGTGTTAAGCAGATATCATGAAGGTACATTTTGGTTAGATAAATTGATAAAAGTAACTAAGAGGATGATTAGCAGGGTTACTGGTTACCTGACTGCTGCCAAGGTCAAAGCATTTTGAAGTGTTGCACGAACCAAAGTTGAGAAGAACACTAGTGTAGCATGGGATGGAAGAGCATTAAATATTTAAAAAATTTTGGATCCCGAAGTGAAGTTCACAACACATGTTATTGGTTACAAAAAATTTTAGTCGAGTAGGTCAAGTAGTGTACCATGTAGTGCAGTAGATATGGCTTACAAATTGATAAAGAAGGGTCATCAGATAGACCTAGTTGAGTTGCTACTGAGATAGGTTGAGGATAACATGAAGACAATAAAGGCACAGAAGTCCAATACCTATAAGTTTGGTTCACTACTTGTATGTCTATTTTTCTATCTCTAGAAATTCTTCCCCTCTGTCGGTCACACTAAATGGGTAGATGAGAGACCGATCACTACACAAATATTTGATATTATGAAAGGTATGGGAGATAATGTTGAGAATTTAATAAATAGTTACTTTGAAGATTTTAAAGTAAATATGAATTTGAGAAGTAAAATTACTGATGAATTGGTCGATAAATATGTAATGGACATTTGTTTTCTAGTAGACACGGACCATACCATGATAAAATTAGTTGAACTAAGAATCAAATGGCTATCACCTATGGGCTATGAAATGGATTATGATTTTGGATTGAAATCAATACAGGCACTACTAGCATTACCTAAAGACCCCAAGGCCACTAGGTTTGGAACCTTTGAAGAAGCTAAGTCTAGAATCAAGATAGGTTTGGTCATTAATAAAATGACAAGGAAGGCTAAGAAGATGAAAAAAAATTTATCTGAGAAATTTGAGAAGGATGCAGACTCATCTGAGGAGTCACTAGTTGAATAGGAAAGAAAAGGTCAATTAATGTTGGCTAACAAGGCTTATGACAGTGAGTAAACCGAATCTAAAGAAGAACAAGAAGCTACATCGGTTCCTCCCACTAAAGCTCCAAAGAAGAGGTAGTTACCAGTACAGATAGGTGCATGCACAAGGTCATCAACTATAGCTTCACCACCACAGAAGAAGGTAGTTGAGAAGGTATTAAAATGGAAGGTTGCTACACTGACAAAGACATGCAAATAATGGATCCAAGGTTGTAGCTGAGCCACCAAAGAGAAAGAGAATAAAATTGATAAGAGGCAAGGAATATTAGAGGATGAAGAGGAAGAAAACAATCAAGGACAATTCAAGATTTTTAGTAGCAAGGAACATTCAATTGACGATGTCATTGAGGACATATTGGAAAATGGAGACATCTCAGACCCAGAACTTAAACAATTTGACAAAATGTCAAATGAAGATCAAAATAAATTAGAGGAAGCTATCATCCAGATGATGATACATTTCAAAAGGGTTCTACTAGAGTTCAATACACAACGCCCAGTTGCACTTGAAGAAAGAATAAACTAGAAATGGACTTATGCACTGGAAACTGAGAAGAAAATGAGAGAACAACTCCTAGCTTTGGTAGCACCAACTTTGTCTATGGAGGAGATAAAAGAACTTATGGAATCATCGGTGTAAAGATTTCCAATAAAAAAATTAGCTATGCAAGTATTGGATGAGAACCTTGCAGATCTCAACGAATCGAGTCAAATCATCTGGACATCTGTTCTTGCTGTGAAAGAACAAAAGGAGAAAATTGCTTTTCAATTTTTTTCTAAAAAGAGAAAGAATTCTAAAGGAAAAGGAATTTTTATTGGAGATGATAATGCACAAAAGAAGCAGGAAGCAGATATATCAGTTACCAAGGTAATTGATACTACAGTTGTGTAAGATATTCATGATAGTTCACAGGATACACCAGATCTTGTAGAGATCTAGATCCCAGATATAAATGACAATGATGTACTCATTGAGGACATTGCCAATGGTGATCCTGATGATAGGGATAATGATGAGGATGTGAATATTGAACATGCACATGCACAAGATGAGGCACTATTTACCGAATGTGTAATCACATATTTACCGAGTGAGCTTCGAGTTTTAACTGAAGGTATTGAAATTCTATCTAAGGAACAACCCCTATCCTCAAGCACCCACAAGACACAACTAGGGAACCAAGCAATGAACCTCCTACTGAGACAAACAAGCCTGAAGAAATAGAGGCCAATAAATTAGAAATAGAAAATAAGGAAGAGCCTAAAGCTACAGAGGAAACACCACTAGACACAACTTCAGAGGCTCTGACTCAGTCTACTAACACATAGGTTACTTATGAGCAGAAAAAGGATGATAATGTGTCTACCAGAAAGAATACTCCAAGGTAAATCGATGAGAAGGCTATTGTTGTTATAGAAAAAGAGCCCAAGAAGAAAAAGAAAAAGAAGGGTAAAGGAAAAGGGTCAGTCACTCTAGATGAAGTGATTATAATACTAGAGTGCGACTTGAGGACCCTTAGCCCTGAGGAATTGAGAAAATATGAGGAATTGTGTACAAGAAAAGTAGCACAAGAGAAGTTGAAGCAAGAGACTAAATGTAAAGAGATATTAATGGATGTTAGGGATATCTTACAACAGGTAGTACCTGAAGTGAACATTGATGAAGATACTCCTATCATACATCAACTTGCTTTACTTACTAAGAAGATAAATGCCCCAGACATTGATGCTGACAAGTGAATTGAAGAAAGGGTAGAATCAAAGATTCAAAACAAACTTGTAGAAAGAATCAGCCAAGAAGTGGAAATTAACAAGGTCAACCTAGCTGAGGTAATAACTGAGATCAAATCAATAACTCAATTAATTTGTCAATTCTTACTGAAGCTATGCACTATCGGACCATTCACTGCTGAGATTAGTGAAAAGATAAAATCACTTGAAAATGAAATCACAATCAATGCACATGCAGCTACAAATGAGCCACAAGCTATTGCTAAGCATATACTCAGAGTTCAAGAACTCAAGTGGTTGATAGTAGATCTTAAGAAACAAGAAGAGTGGATCACTGATCAGGTTACTGATTTGCAGACAAAACTCCTACCATACCTGAAAATTTTTGAGAAACATATTGTCAAAGCGGAGCAACTTGTTGCAACACCAGATATTTCGGTGTTGGAGAACATCTTTGACATGCATGCACAAGTCGGTCTTGAGCACATTGCTCTCACCAACTTGAAAGAGGAATTGGAAAATCTCTTGGAGTCACTGAAGAAAACCCATCAGCACATTTTTGACAAGCTGTAAGTATACCATTTTTGTATTTGGCATTAATATCAAAAAGGGGGAAATCAATGTATATGCCAAATATGTAAATTTTTGTAAGTATACTACACATTACTGGAGCATGCACCGAGGGGGGTATTTAGAAATTTTTGATATATTTATGTATATGGCGGAGATATAAGTTTTTTTTTAAGACATAAGGTCTATATACATTCAAAGTTTTGATACTAATGCCAAAGGGGGAGATTTTTATCTCTATTGAGCACTAAAGGTTGTCATTAGTATCAAAATTTATCTATGATATCGGTCAATTACATATATGAAGCTAGTCGGTAACTATAAGTAAAATAGGATAGTTGGCTAAAGTGTATACACCAAGCATCAGTAGACACTGATACCGAGTGACAGTAAACACCGAGCAGTTTATAAAGTGTTTACCGAGGATCACAGGAAATGGCATAGTAATCAGGAATGGCACATTCTTCTATGCAAATGGTTACAATAGATCATAAAACATATTACCAAGATTGAGAACAATTTATTGTTAAGATATGATAAAGATTCTATGAAATAGCTTGATTTAGGGTATTTTTGTACACTGTAGATCTTAGGGTTTTGTCTAAGATTTGTAAACCTAATTTTGTGTAAGCGGCACAATGTTGTATGTTATATATTTTGTATGTTACATCATTTTTATGTGGGTGACCTGATGTATGAGTGAAGAATCACTTGAAGTTCTATCCAACCTTCAAGATTATCAGTTGACATACAGAGTAGATCAGTATTCAGAGGTTATCAGATTAAGAAGAATTAGAGCAGGCTAACTGAGCAGTTTAGAGAAGAGATTCATCATAGTAAAGGTGATATTTTTTCAGTACTTTATTGATCTATATTAGACAATCAAGTTGTCATTAGCAGATAGTTACCTATTACTTTCTAATCATTGTAACAAATTTTTGGTTAAATCTCTTAATAGAGTAGACTTGATAGTCTTTTTGTAAATCTGTTAACCGAGTGCACACTCAAGTAGTGTTGCTAAAATCTTATAACTAGGTAGATCTAGTTGATCTATTATGTTACTCCTAATAGGGTAAGATCACCAGAAGTGATCAAAACTTGTAGCCCTAACAGGAAAACCTTTTCTATCTGCAGTAGTGAAGAATTTGTGGGTGTCATCCCCACCGTAGTTTTTACCTTCTAACAAGGGTTTTTGCGTTACCAAAATACTTGTTTTATGTGACTGTTATATTGTTTATTTCATGTTATTTACTTTTACAAGTTGAATGGATGAATGATACATGTATTAGATACAATTTATTTTGGGAGGTTATCACTTTTTTCTGTTGTAGATCTGGAAGGTTAATTTGTTAAATTTTTTGTGGGCATTGATTCACCCCTCCCCTCTCAGTACCCTATCTCTCCTAATTCCAATAATCATCAACAAAGGCTTCAGTAATCAAGATATTATCATCAACAATTTTGAAATATAAGTTACTATCGGTAGCACCTTTACTAAACCCACTCTTTGTCAAGTATTGGTCCAATCTGGCATACCAGGCTCTAGGAGCTTGCTTCAATCCATGTAATTCTTTCTGCAATTTAAAAACCATATCTCCTTCCCTGGTTAGTGGAAATCCATCAAGCTTCTCAATGTTTGATTGATTATGCTTATTGTTTGTCTTGCATCCTTTCTTTAATATTGGGAATACTAATTTCTCAAACAATCTCTTTGTGGTTGAGATTTTATATGTTATTGCAGGTTTCTCTTGATCCTATTATTACCCAATTACAGCTCATATCTATCATATATTGTACTTGTACTTTGTACTTAGATTATATTTACATACACTATGACTTTTGCAGTAGATGTGGGTTATCATGTGTACCTTATGGTTCAATTGTATTTGGGTATTCTTTTATGAGATGATGTAATTTATTTGAATGGTTATTGTACTTAATAGATTAATTTATATTTACATAATTCTACATCAAGGAACCCTTGAGACTTGTAATCTATTAAGAATTTATATTTATTCAAGTATGTATTGTCTTTATGTTATATTGCTTCCACTTTTTTATTCATTATTGTTTGTAAAATATTAAGAAAAAAATTATTCTGTAAACTTAGTAGCATGTTTTAGGTTAATTTATCCTAGGTTCCCTGGCAGGGCATTACAGCTCTCATGGTTCTCTCTTGTACTTTCTTTCTCTCTCACTTGCTACGAAAATATCTTATAGTGATTTGGTAATATATTTCTATCTCTCTTGTATCTTTGAGCATCTTGGATTTATCTCATCCTTATATATTGTTTATCTTATGCAATAGGAGTTTTTGTCCATTAAATGGGGTTTTTTAATATTTTCATATCTCATGTAATATGGGTTTTCCTCCACTTAGCAATTTTTTTCTCTATTATGTTATCATTTATTTATTTCTCTCTTTTCAATTTATCTATCTATCTTGTTTTTTCGGAGGTGGAAACACCAAAACAAGGACTTGACTAAGGCAAGTCTTTAAAAAAACCCAATCATTTTTCCTCTCTTGTGTGTGTGTAGGTTTATTGGAAGCATTCAAATGCATGAGGATTTTCTTATGTTTTATTTAATTCATTTCTATTTGTGTATGTTATTTAATAACTTTTTATTACATTTCTGAATTTTGAGTTTTGTAGGTTATCTAAATAAGAGTTGGGTTTCCTCCATTATGAGTATTTTTTGTGTCATTCTATACAAGACTATAGCGCACTATACAAACATTTGTGCATTCCATAGATGTCCTTGGAAGAGACACTTAGATTTGGTCCAAAAATTCCCTATTATCTACACTTTCCATTTTTATAACTAGAACCTTCTTTTCCTTTATCTATAATTAGATATCTTCACTAGTTTAGCTAGTTGGAGATGTCTGAATGTATGTTGTGAATATGGCTCTCAAAGGAACACATTTTCCTTTTCATAGGGTCAAATTTACTAAACCACAGTTACATATAACACATAAAACACCCCCAATACTGTTAACCCCATGTGATATAGGTATCCCTAGGTCCCCTAGGTGCACCACATAATAATAATAAAACTTATAAACATTATGCAAGATGTTAAAAACCTAATCCTAGCATTATCCCATGTGTATACATTACATATAATGTAACAAGTAACCTCAAACATGAACAAGAGAACAATCCCCATAGCCACATATACCATCAAGGAATCAAAGTGCTTCTTCAAGATACCTATAACTAGAAAAAAGGTGATCACCATACCAAGCATGAATGATCTTATCCTCCATCATGCCAATACAAAAATATAAGAATTAATCCAAAAATATGCCACATTATCTATATCAAATAAGCATAAGTCTTGCCTCGATTGATATCCCAAACACAAACACTCAATCCAAAGGTAACAATTCTTATGGATAGCTCCAAGAAACAAACTCCATAACTAAAATAGCACTCACAACAAGCAGTAACACATCCAACTACACATACATAAAAGGTATATAAATCATAACAATTGAACCTCGCACCATCAACATATACAACCCATCACATGCAATTACAAGCTCCAAGTGTCAAACATGTCAATGAATAACTATAGACACCTAAAAATCCAACTTAATAATGAAATATATTTTTATTAATAAAAGTCTTGATGACATCATAATTATTTAATTATTTCTTTATTTAATTAATTAATTAATTATTATTGTTATATTCCCCTCCCCTTTTAATTAAATTTATTTAATTAAAGAACCTTTACCAAAAATATTTAAATCCAATTTAAATATCTCCCCCTCCTATTTATTAAGTTATTTTTAAAATCTTGCTCAACCAAACCCCTTTTAAATAAATTAAATATTTATTTAATTTCCCAAATCCTAAGAATTCTTCTAGACTCTTCTAATCCTATCCCTTTACCCTAATCACTCCCTAACCCCACTTAAGGGGTGATTCCTAACCCTCTTAGCCTTAATGGCTTCCTCTTCCCCAAAGTCAACACCCTCATTAATGACCTCTTACACCCCCATTAATAACCTCTTACACCCTCCTTAATGGATCTTACAACCCTCTTAATGGAAACCCATCCCCTTCCTTCCACTTGTGTTCCCTTCACACTTCCCAAATTTTTCTCACACATGTGTGAGAAACCTTGGTCTCTCAACCCATTAATGCACATCCCTATCTCTTTGACCCTAAACCCTAACCCTTTATCCTAAACCCCAACCCTTGATCCTAAACCCTAACCATCCTTCCTAACCCAAACCCTTCCTCAAAATATATAAATGGTCCTCCTTCCATGATAAAAACAATCAATCACTATTTCATTTCCAAGCATTGTTATTATGTTCAATTATATCTAGAATCTCATAGCATGTGTTATGATTGTTAGCTTTCTTTCATGTTTTTAGTTTCGTAGCTCATCATAGCATAGCTTAATGGGTTAATCTTAGTTTATTTTGAGCATTTAAAATCATTTTCAATTCATATCATATCCATACTTAACATAAAATGAATCTTTCATCTCATCCATGGCTTAGAATATCATTTTCATCCATTGCATCCCTTAGAACCCTAGGGGCAAAACTAGTTCCCCATACTAGGTTTTGTGTCACTTTTTGGGTCTTTGTAGCTCATATGTGGTCTTTATCACCTTATCTCTACATTTTGGATACCCTCACTTTTCTTTGATAGAACATCGATATCCCTCTCAAATGATAAAATCAAACGGGGCTCAGGTGCTCCCATTTTGGCTCAATCTGAGGTGGTGTTCATGAATAGTTTTACTATATGTCTTGTATGCTAGATTAGGACTAATGTTTGAATATATTCTACCATTATCTTGATAGGTTATGTTCACATCAATCACATTTTTTCACACCCGGTGGGACACCCACCACGCATTTCAACTCTGTTACTAGGGATTTCTGATCAAAAATTAAACTTTTTCTAAAGATCTCGTACGACTCTGTGAGAATCCTAGTACAAATGAAATCTTCTATCCTATTTACTCATATGGGAACCCTTTTATTCTTGTACTATTCTTTTTACTAACTCGTATGGGTCTTCTACATGCCATTTTTGGCCTTCTACTTCTCATTTGGACATGTTTTCTCATATGGTGACCCTTGTATACTCATATGGGGCATGGTATTGACTCATCCAATTATTCACCTCAAAATCCCCTATCATATTTACTCGTATAGGAAGTAGAGGGAATTTTTAGGGCCCTAATCCTTGAGGTTTTTGGTTTTTTAGGTTCATTTGGGCTCCATATTGTCCCTAATCTTCAAAATTGCAGGATCTAACTTTTTTTTTGTAGGTCATCTTTGGAGAACGGGTTGTTTTTCAAAATAATAAAGGTCCTAAATCATACTAACCCATTTTTTTTGTTTAAGGAATAAAGGAAACCTTCATTTAGGCTTAAAATGAACTACACTCAATCTCAAATGCCTAAGTTAGAAGAATCTGCACATCTTCATTAAAACTTAAAAATCAATCAAAAACAATCCTAAAAAACCTAAAATGAACAACTTGATCTTCATGATTTGGTTTAAGGCTTGAAATAAATCACATCTAAGCTTCAGTATCTAAAAGTTTCATGAAATCTTGAATGCAATCTAAAAAACTTCAATCTTTTGGTCCTAAAAGGAACCCTAAACCTACTCTTGAGTGACTAAAATAGAAATGAACAAAGAAAATCAAAGCATCTTAATTTCATTGAGCTTAAAATTAATTCAAACCAAATATTGAATTTCTAAAAGGAAAGAGAAAAATAAAAATAAAAAACACTTCATTTTGGGCTCTTAAAAGCAACCAAATTCAATCTTGAGTGATAAGGGATAAAACACTTGCAATTTTCCAAAAGTTCCTAAAAAGCTTTATGTTTCAAAAAAAATATAAACCTTACACCCTAATCATGAGTGTCTAAGATTCTTAGTATAAAGAAAACTTAGTCTAAAGATAGGTTCAAAATTAAAATGAACTTCCTATGATGTTCTTTTAGGATCTTTTTCAAAATTCCTACAAAATCTCGTTAAATCTAAGTGATTCAAGTGAAATCCATACCTTTCCCCCATACCTTCATGGAACTTGGGTGAAGATAAAGGTTAGATTGGTCACTTGAATCTAGCAAGGCCTATCTAGAGAGAAAAATGCTTCCTCTTTGGATAATTACCTCAAATTGGTATTTCCCCAATCAGTATATAAACAAAGTCCTAAGAAAACTCTCGCTTCATTCCCTCAAGCTTGGCTGATGTGTGTTGATGGTAGACTGATGTAGGTGAATATCCCTACTATTTTTGCATGGTCAACTAGGCTCTTAAGTGACTCACGCATGTACAAAATGATTGGGAGGACACCACAGACCTAACTAGACTCCTATTAACTAGAGGCCAACCTAATCTACCAATGAAGGCTTTCTAATCTTTGTGCAAGGAGAATAGTAATCTCCCCAAGACACTCATCATATTGTGCCATCCTTGAGTGCTTGGAATCAGATAATACAAAATCATGACTAGAGCCATTGTGTGCTTGGTGGTGGTCATATTCTGATTAGCTCTTGGATGTGTGCCTAGGTCAATGAGAAAAGGGTTTTTAGTTAAACCAAAATTTCCTTAGGGTAAGATTGCTTGCGCGTGTCTTCAAAGTTTCAGAATCAGTGAAAAACACTTGTTGAACATACACATTCCAAAAGAGAATTATCAAAATCATTTTCACTATTTCTTATATCTTGCAAGGTTGCCTTGTCCCTTGTTGGATTGTTTTCAAGACACATTATTATTATCTTTTGATTTTGGGTCCTTTGCCATTAGAGAAGAATCAAAGTGAAAGCCTGAACTTGATCAGATTTCCTCAAAAACATCCTTAGACCTAAAAAGTACTCTTAGAATCATTAGCTGAGAAACATTTCTCAAATCCAAGCACTATCCTTCCAAGATATGTCTGATTCAACCAAACATAAGAAAGCCAAGTTGCCAAATTCTCGCATTTATCAAGAGAATAAAGTTGCAGAAAGAGACCTCAAAGACCATCAATCTTCCCTAACTATAATCCAAAAAGAATAAAAGTATTAGGAGAAACTAGATAACATGGGTTACAATGCAAGATTCAAATAGTTTGCAACCCACTTCTAGGTCAATCATCACTTTGTTAGCTTAGAAAATGAATACTAGTTGGCTTATCACACATCCACATTCTTTCATAAACTCATGAACCTGTCTCAGAACCTTTGCATCCTTGCATCATAGATCATCCCCTTAGTTTCATAATAGATCATCCCTTTAGTTTCATAGTAGGTCATCCTTTTAGAATAGACACATTTAGTCAAACCCACCATCCTTAATCCAAATCCAAAATCCAAAACCAAGTCCAAATCCAAAAAATATTTGAATCAAATCCAACCTATCGAAATCATCCACTTAGTGTCACATCCTTTGAGTTTATCAATCCTCATCGTAAATCAAAATCATCCTAAATATCCACCCTTCGATTAAGCATTATCTAGGGTAGCTCTACTTGTCTTTATAGGCGTCATCATCTCGATTAAGAGATTTGCATGCACTAAAAAGGATCCCATCTTTCAAAGATCAACAATCTATCCTAGGTTGACAAACCCATCCACTTTGATCCTACATCAAGAAGTAGCAACTCATTTTGACACTTAGTAATCCTTGAATCCTTAAAGATATCTCCATCATCCCAATCCAATTAGCATCCAAACATCCTTAGTTCATCCAAAATCATCCAAATCCTCTCATCTCTCCTTAGGTTTTCATAGGTTTATCCTATCCATCATCCTTAAGTTTCTTTAGAAGCATCTCACATTCATCCATCACTACATCTTCATCTTTAGGTCTTCATTTCATGCGTATTGAGACACAAGCCAAGAAGAGAAAGAATATGGATCATAACTTAGCCACTAGTTCATCTGATCCTAATGATCTTAACATCATGATGGTGACCTATGATCCACAACCCCCATAAGTTGAGAATGTATGGGAAGATCCAACTGAGATGCCCACTTTATTTTCCATGGAAGCATTCATGAGCTATCTAGGACATGAAAAAATGGTTAGTGCAATCATAAACTAGAATCATCTTTCTATTTTTGGAAAACTATGCACAAGAGGGTACGTCCATTCCACCACACCTCTAACCCTTCAGTTCCTTAAAACCAATACACATCTCGGTAACACTTATTCCCCCATTGTCCAAAAAATTCACTACCATAGCTTGCAAACATCCCAGGTAGCCTCACCTATCCCCCATCTCTTGTAAACCAATTCGAAAAACCCCATAGTAAAAACAATGGCACAATCTACTCCCTTTTCCATCATGGGAACACCACCCCCATCTACAACATCTCAAGCTACCACTCAAGCACAGAGCTCCAAAAAAACCCAACCTCCACCTCCTACGCAAAACTCCACACAAGAAGTGCATCCACCTTTCATGAGCCAAGCCTCCTCATCAACACCATTCTTTCAGGGGGCAACGCAAGTGCTCCCCTCATTTTCCTAGCAAAATTCCTCATCAACACCATTCTTCCTGGGAAGAACGCAGTCATTTCCCTCCATGCAACAAGCTTCCACATCAGCACCATCCTTCCAGGGGGAAATGCAAGCACCTCCTCCCACTTCTCAGCAAGCTTTCACCCAAACATTTGTTCCACTCGTCACTCAGCTAACTCCTACACACATTCATTTTCCACCTTTCATCACCAACACACAAGCCCAACAAGCTACTTTCACAATAGGAATGCCCTTTTTCAAATCCAAAAACCCACCATCTACATCCCAAAATCCCACCATCACTACCACATTCTCAACTACACCCACATCACAAGCTGCAATAAGAACGGGCTCTTATTAGGGCCTCAATCAAGCACAAATGCATGCCCTGGGAATACAAACCTAATCCCACATATCCAATCCCACAAACACATAGGCAGTCTTCCCCTTCACAACACAACTACCACTACAACCTCCTCCAGCTGTTTCTTTTCCCACATATACTAACTATCTCTCCATTCCACATGCCACTTCTCAAGCCATACCACCACCACAATAGTAGAGTTCCTCTCATCTCGCTAGCTATCTTACACAACCACCTCCTACCACCATCTTTCAAACTATCGATCCACCCCTCAGCAATGAAAGAATGCATCCCACTTACATCGGCCAAGCATAAGGCCCGTCCTACCAGAAAGCTACGCCATTTCATCAACCTCCTCCATAGTGGCAATACTTCCCAAGGTAACAGCAACAAAATCCCCTCATCCCCTAGCAGTAATAAGAAACACCATATCATGCATAGCAATACGCCCCCACACATCGGTAGCAATATCCTCCCTAGTAACCATCACCCCAAAATCTATTCCAGTCTGCTTATCTAGCTGGGAAATCCCCCTATCCAACCCAATAGTATCCCCCATAGAACCATCCATATTCACCTGCACCATCAGACCCCTTCCCAATGGGAGTACCCACTCCAACACCTATCAATAGATAATGGGAAGAAATGAAGAATGCTCTCAAGGAACTTAGAGCTAGGATGGAGAGTGAGGCATTCAAATTCGAAGAGGTCTATCCCTATCCCTTTGAAAGATCTATCACAGCAATCCCCTTTCCCAAGCATTTTGAGACTCCCAAATGTGACAAGTATCAGGGGAAGGGAGATCCAGTTAGCCACACCAAAGAATTTTACATGGCTTGTCAAGAGGTGGCTTAAAATGACAATTTTCTCATGTGCCTCTTCCCCAAGAGCTTGTGGGAGGGACTATCATCGAGTGGTTCTATCAAATTCCCTATGGGTTAATCACAACCTTTGCAAAACTTTCTGAGAAGTTCATAGCATAATACGCCCATAATGTTGAAAATAATCTATCCATATTAGACCTCTGCAAATTAAAACAAAAGGGAGGAGAGAGTCTAGTTGATTACTTGTAAAGATGGAAGAACCTCGCTACAAGATTGTCATATCAACCGCTAGAGAAACATCTCACTAAGATCTTTATCGATAACCTACATCCCAAGTTGTCCCATTTCATGAGAATGAATTGCATACAAACCTACCAGGACATCAAGGGAAAAGTGATGGACCTTGAGTGAGGCCTCTTAGATGATAGAATAATCAAACACTACAAAGAAAACTTGCAAGACAAACCTAGCAATGATAGGCCTTGCTGCTAGAACAAGAACAAAAATGTTTTCACAGACGGAGCCACCGATACCAAACATGTCCAAATTGTTGTGGTTGGTTCTACATTTTCTTCTCTTGCATATCAACAACAACCACCAATCAACCAATAGCCTATGCATCACTATCAAAATCAAGCCAATCAGGCCAATACCATATTAGTCACCCCAGCACAAAACAAGCCTCGAGTCCAAAACAATCAAATATGCACCTTCACCCCTCTCGGTGAACCACTAGACGTGATCTTCTATCGAATGGCTAAATCCAACCTAATTACCTACCCCCAAACTTAGCCATTTGATGATACAACTCCCAAGCCAACATAGTATAAAGAGAATGAGTATTGTGACTATCACCATGTTAAAGGACACGCCACCATCAAGTGCAAGAAATTAAAGCACTATATCCAAGATCTCATTGATAGGAAAGAGATCCAAGTGGACGCACCTTCCCAACCTTCGCCTAATGCCAATTTTCAAATCTATCAGAATCTGTTCACTCAACATAACTCTGGGAAGAACCAAACCAATGCCAATTTGCCACCCCAAAACCCAAGCAAAGGAAAATAAGGAGATCATGCTGACAGAAAAGACTATACTACTTCCCACAGCAATTATGACAAGTTTGTTGGATGCATATCTAAGTTGAACCCATTGTAAATGGCATCCATGTTAAAGGAGTAGATATTTAGTGTGTAGTCACCACACGCAGAGGCTGAATATTTATCACCAGTGCTAATCCAATGTCTGCCCATAATATACAATACAACCTTCTGGAACACCTTGGGAACACACCTACCCAAATCTCCATCCTCGGCCTTCTTCGTACCTCACCCATCCATCAAGAAATTCTTAACAAATCTCTCCAAGAAGGACATTTCCCCATAGACATAAATACTATCCAATTTGAGAACCATGTGGGGCACCTATCTATGTCCTGTGCTCTTTCCTCCAAACCTTCTAACTTACCATTTGCCAAACTTGACCACAATCTCCCCCTCTATATTGCCATCATGGTCAAAGACTTTTCCATCAAAAGGGTCATGATAGATAATGGTTCAGCCCTAAATTTGTGCACCTTATAGTTCATCCAGCAAGCTGGGTATACAAAGGCCGACATATCACATCATCTCACAACTATCAAGGCCTATGATAACTTGGAGTGTACCTCAAAAGGTACCATTTTGTTTTTGATCAAGCTAGGCCCAAAAATTCAAGAGACCATTTTCCATGTTATTGATCTGGACCTCCCATACAACATCCTCCTTGGTCGACCATGGATGCATTCCATCAAAGTCATCCCATCCACTTATTACTAGTGCCTGAAATTTTTGCATCAAGGCATAGAAATCACCATCCATGCAGATCCTCAACCCTTTGCATATTGTCATGCATTGGAAGCATCATTCCCCTACTATAGCCATTGTCTTGGAATCGACATTGGCACTTATGTTGCTAGTTCATCCCAATCGCATTGCGATCCAAAGATAATCCTAGCCTTCACCCTCTCCTTCATCAAGATCAACAACATGGGTTGTGGTGAGTATAGCCTAAATGATGCCTTTCTAGTAGGGGCCTTGCCACTTGATCTGCATACTCAAGGGCACCCAAGCCACCAAATAAAACCTCCTCAAGAAAACCCTAAAGTTAAGCAACTAGGGCCATCAACATTCATCTCTCATGGAATTCTAAACAATCAAAAGATGGACCCTGATATCAACAGGTGGTTATACAAAGATCCCCCACTTCCTAACACTGAGCTCCTTGGATACTTCAAGGACAAGTATCCCACATCACACAAATGGGCCACAGAGCAATGGAACTACCAAGGTGGCGGTCTAGGACCAGAAGAAAGTGGCAACAAAGATACTCTAGAAGCCTCACAAAATCCAAAACATTAAGGCCTTGGCTTTAATACCCCACGTCTACATATACAAGGACCCAATACCACAACTGGGGGCACTAATTCACCCAATGCTACCCTCTTGAACATCTAGGATGAACTTTTGGAAATCATAGACATCCCTGAAGAGGAATAAAATAAATACTATGATGATATCTTTGATGATGAAACCTTCCTGGTCAATTTTTTCCTTCACCAACTTGCCATCAACCTCATTGAACTTCCCCTTGTAAGATTTGATGAAAAACAAATCTATTAAGCCCAAGAAACCTATATGCAAAAACCTGTCACAAGCAAGAAATCTATAGGATACAAACAAGGGTTTTGCTCTGACAATATGAAAGTTTATTATCAGCCAAAAGAATGAATCAAAATATACAATGGATCAATCCTTATAGAACGAGATCAAAAAACCTAAAGGGAAACCCTTGTTGGAAATATTCAAGACTAACTAGGTTACTGAGAGGGGAGGGGTGAATCAGTAACTTCAAAACTTTTAATAGATTCAGATCTTAATAATATTAGATTGATGATCTGACTACATGCATGAGTAACAGAAAGAATAAAACATTCATAACACTTTGAACATAGAGATTTGCTGACCCAGAAACCTTCCAAGTAGAAAGTAAAACTGGGGTGGGGATGATACCCACAAAACTTTAATACTGTAGTATAAAGTTTGCCGGTTTAGGCTTACAATGATCACTTCTGATGATCTTCCCTGTTAGGAGCAATAAGGACTGCTAGGTCCACCTTGTTAGAGGATTTACAAACATATAATGAAGTATGCACTTGGTTAAGATATTTTACAAAGACTGTTAAGTCTACCCGGTTAAAGGATTTCAAGCTCATTCACCTATTAGGATGAAATAGTAGATCTCTTACTTGCAACTGTACTTGCTGATTGAGATTCTCTAATGTACTGATCACCTTCTATGATGGATAGATCTTTGCTGCTTCTTATACTGTTGTAGCCCTTTTTAATTCGCTTATCTCTGCCTTTCTCTCTTTTTCATACTTTTCTATTTTTCTTCTCTTTGGATATGATATAAAACATTGTTTATATATCAATCTAAAACAATTACAACATAATTACAAAGTTGGCTCTTAAACAAGCTAACACAAATATTACTAAGTCATCCCAAGTATAGTGACTCGGTTACTGCAAAATAACTTGGTGACTTTCTGATACTCGGCATCCACTGCATTACTCAGCATCATCATACACTCGGTAGAAGTGGAGGCACGGTCCTTACTAACCACTCAGTTGTAGTTTTGAACATGGTATATACTAGAGACTCGGTAGATATAGTGTCACTCAGTAAACACTGTTCTGCTTGGTAAGCATTGTTCTGCTCGGTAAGCACTGTTCTACTCGGTAAGCACTGTCCTGCTTGGCAAGCATTGTTCTACTCGGTAAGCACTGTTCTACTTGGTAAGCACTGTTCTTCTTGGTAAGCACTATTCTACTCAGTAAGCATTGTTCTACTCAGTAAGAACTGTTCTGCTTGGTAAGCACTATTCTACTCGGTAAGCATTGTTCTGCTCGGTAAGCACTGTTCTGCTCGGTAAGCACTGTTCTACTTGGTAAGCACTCAGAGTTTGAATAAGTGTTGTCACTGATGACAATCATACTTAATGCCAACAATCTCCCCCTTTGGCATTAGTGACAAAACACTTATTGCCCAAAACTTATATACACAATCATGCTAACACTGGTTTTCTATATACATTTCATGTTTCCCTTATACAGCATATATACAAATATCTTACCTCATAGTCATATTTTCTATTTATATTTTCTCCCCCTTTCATATCTCATATACTTTCTCCCCCTTTTTGACAATAATGCCAAAGGTGTATATACAAATATTTTACACGGAGATACCAAAATGTGAGAGAAAATCAGAATGCACCTTTCCAATTAGTGCTAGAGTTCTATCCCAATTCTCTTGCAAAATCTTGCTTGTATGGAGTGCAACTTGGACTTCTGCAAAGAGTTCAATCATGTGATCTACAATTGAAAACTGATTGTCATGGATCAATGTTTTTGAGTATGCAATATGCTTCTGCATTATATCCATGATGGGAAGGATCATGTTCTAAATATCTATTAATGTTGATCTAATCCTTGCATCTTCTTTCAATAACTCTGACTACTTATCAAATAGGAATTTGACTGTCATCTGATGTGCAGAGCTTGAACTAGGTTCAAGTTGCAACTTTTGTGCACTGATCTTTAAATCCTCATCAATCTTATTTATTTTGTCTTTAATTTCCTTTGAGAACTTGGCAACATTATAGATTTTGACAAAAAGAGATGTTACCTTGGAATAGGAGGACTCAATGCTAGTCAAAACTGAAGATAACCCTGCCTGATTGATAGCTATTTGTTGAGCAATGTGCTCAAGCACTTCATTTTCAAACTTCTTCTCAGCCTTTTCAAGCAACTTGTCTGTTCCAGAGGAATCATCATTAAACCTGTTAATTGCTTCTACCAACTGCAACAAAATGTGTTGAGAGGAATCAACTTTAACACCTATAGCTTCTGTCAAAATGTTCTTGGCATCCTCAATGATCTTATATTCCTTATCTCTTTCTTCTTTTAGTTTCTTCTGCTTTTCTTTCTTCTGGAGGAGTTCACCAACTGTTTGCATTTGATCTACAGTGAGGTTTGCAAAATCTAGCTAGGGAATTTGTATCTCCTCATCTAGATCTATACCTTCTACTACACTCTTACTCAGAAATTTTGTACTTGGTTGAGTCTTTATACTTATTGCCTTTGTAGTAGAAATTATTGTAGACACAGTAGGACTAGTAGTGAAAACTGATAAACTTCCGACTGATGGGATGCTAACTGGAATACTTGATAAATCAAAAATGGAAGTATTTACAACTGTAGAATCTGAAGTACTTACTACTGAAAAACTCAAATTTGAAGAAGGTACAGAAGACTGCAACTCAGTGGAAGAAGGAGGCTGAAGATCGGTAGATGAAGTGGTAGCCACTTCTGTCATTGATACATTGAGTTGTGCTAGTGATGATTGGACATTTGATGTATCTGAGGGAGTTGTTACAATCACACTTGAAGTTTTCTCTGAGCTAGATGTAGCAATTTCTATTGGAGAGTGGGGAAGTGAGGCAATTACCTCTGTAGCTATCTGAACTGGATCATCTTCCTCGACATTCTCCTCAGCTTCCTCAGTAGCTTCTGTCCCTGCTTCCTTTGTCACAACATTATCAATTTGAACTATTTCTTCTTCTTCATCATCATCACTATCATCTTCAATATCTTTGATTATCACAGTTTCAGTACTCGGTTTGTGAAGATGATAGATGTTTTTCCAAGTAGAATTTGCACTCTTCACAACCGACTCTATATCTTTGATCAAAACTAAACAACTGTTGAATTTTAGTGTCATCTTGCACTCGTTTTCTATCAATGCCTTATTTATTTCATCATCTTTCAAACTTGGCATTAACTGTCTTAAGGTTTGAGCATATATGTCCTTGATAGTTTGTCTTGCATTGGACCATTTCATCTTTACTTTATCCAATAGAACACCTAGAATTTGAAAAGCCATATCATCAAGTGAGTACTTCCATTTTCCCATTTTCTCAATGACAGCATCTTCTATTTCCTGCTGCTCTACCTTTGATTTAATTTCATATTTGAGAGATTTGAAATTTGCAATTCCAGATCCTTCTCTCAAATCCTTAATCTTTTGTTCAAATGAGGGAGGAGGCCTTTTGAGTACTATATCATCATTGATTTTACCTACCTTGCCCCTTGATCTTTTCCTTGTGAATACTGTAGTGGGTTCCTTGGTGATAGTTACCTTTCCTTTCTTCTTTACAGGCACTTGTTCTTCTTTATTCTCATCCTTTCCTTCTTCTTCTACAATATCTTCTCCTATGCCCTCGGTTAACATTAGAGGTGTGCTAGATTGCATCTTGGCCATCCTTTTTCTGCCTTTGTTAACCGCCTATGGAATTTTTATGCTTAGCTCAATCCTTATCTTAGCTTCATCATATGTTCCAAAGTATGGAGCATTTGGATCAACAGGTTGATTTACTAGGGCTTTGATTATATCCTTTGTTTCATCAATGTTTACCTCATAAGGAAGAGGTTTCACCCATACAATCCTGGGCCTTACTACCTGAATGTATACTCTATCACAATCAACCATGAAACCAACATCATCTTTATAATCTTCCACCAATTTTAGTGGAATTCAAAATCTGTTATTCATCTTCTCCTTAAAAGATTCAAAATAGTTATCCATTATGCTTGTAAAATTCTCACCCATTTCTGCAATATACTCATTTATCTGATAAAGAATAGGTACATCCTTTCTCCATTTTATTGTTCCTTTTGATGGGAAAATCTTTTGAGCATAGAAAAATAAATAAACCAACAGTGAGCCAAACTTACATGGATTGTTCTTTGAGGTTTGGATGCTCTCCATGTTCTTGTTGAACTATTTCAACAAAAGATCTGCTAGGTCAAATGACAGATTGTTCTTCACAATTTTATAGGCTAGGTCAACTGCTTCCCATGAAACACTATTCTGCCGACTTGAACTGTATATCTTGTGAGCTATTACATATGTGCCAAATTTTAGTTCTACATTGGTAATACTGTTAATTTTCATACCTCTACCATCCCATTCAGCTAGGGTTTTCTTTTCCAGCTCTACCTGACCTAGGGTTTTTGTAGATTTATCCTGGGCAAGCATGGGAAGACTAGTGATTTGGTGAATCATCTTCTTTGTTATTTCCACTAGTTGCTCAAGCCAAATTTTACCTTCATGTACTCAGCTTAGAATATATCTTATCCATTTTATCTGGAAACCCTGAGGCAAGTGGGTGATATGTGTTAAACCCTTTTCTTCCAAATGTTTTTGTCCCGGTTTGAGAACACCATCAACACATAGTTCATCATGAGCAACATCTATCTCTAGGGTTCCAAGTTATTGAAATGTACCTTTAAAATGACTGCGAATTTCATTTACAAGAAGTACCTTTGGAGGAATTTGAGACTGAGCTCCACTCGAATCTAAGGTTTCTGCAACAGCGGGCATGAGTTTGAAATCCAGCACTTTCCATTCTCCATGAACTAACATTTCTGAACCTTTCTTTACTTTGGTGCTGGATGAAGCCATGGTAGCACGGTAGAAAAATTTTTGTTTTAAAATTTTGCTTCGAATCGCTTGATCCCACTAGAAATTTCTCTGCCCAAAATGCTGATATTCGCAGTGAAGAATGAACTTGATTTCATGCTTTTTGTTAAAACTTTGTCATTAATGCTCCATAGGAATTAGGGTATTGAATTTGATAGACTGTCATCCACTATGCATTAAATGCTCGGTGAAGATTCCGTAACTCTGAGAACATACGAATTCATACTTCTCCGATCTTACTCGGTAACCAAATGAAGTTAGGTTACTCCCGACCTTGCTCGGTGGTAACTGATACCGACCTTCTTGTGATCCTGTTGTATCTTGCATACTGATTTGGATCTTTCTTTCTTTTAGTTCAGGAACTGTTTTGGAATATGTCTATGAAGATACAGTTCCAGTGCTTTCTTGGAGACTAGTTAGAGTTCATAGAGCCACTCCCTTCATGAGTGACTACATTACTTGGACTGGTTTGCTCGGTAGGTTTAGGAATCCACTATTGTCTTATCTACTTCCTAATGCTATTTGCTTTTGCTTTCTTTTCATCTTCAACTTTGCCTAAATTCATGCAGTTTTTAGCTATGTGACCAAGCTTAGTGCAATTATAACATCTTATGGTAGAATCCCTTTTTTTCAAATGATGCCTTACACAATTCATGCCAATGTGTCCATATTCTCCATAGTAATGACATCTACACCAAGTGTTGTAATCCCAACCAAACATTTCTTTAATAATTTATTCCACTGGATTGGGTGTTTTAGTTCTGCATTCTGATGCCTTATGACCTTGTTTGCTACATTTGTGACATCTGCCTTCAAATCTTGGTTTCTCCTTGCATTCATTTGCTTTATGACCAAGCTGATTGCAATTGTAGCATTTTCCATTGAATTTTGCTTTTGCATTTCTCCAACATTTGTTTGAAGTATGACCGATTTTGCCACAGTGATTACAAGTAGGTTTCTGATTCTTTTGAGTACCTTGTTTGGAGGATTCACCTTCCTCTTTGTATCCAAGTCCTGCTTTTCCTTTTTGCCTATGAAGGTTTCATTCATACACCTGATTCATATCTTCTTGAGATTTTAACATTCTCTCATTGATTTGCCTTTCAACATCTAGGTCACTCATCACTCTTAAATTGATTTGCTTTTCAGATCTCAGCTCCTCTCTTATATTTTCATTTTCTGATCTCAAAGTCAAGATTTCTTCATTTGCATTGGAGATTTGATCAATAAGATTTTCTAGCTGAAGAGTTTTATTCTGGATTTCATTGTTCTTTCCATCTATTTCATCTTTCATCTTGTTTCTTTGTTCCAAGACTTCACAGAATCTTGTTGACTGAATTTCCTGTTCTCTTTTCAATTTTCTCACTTCTTCTTGCAGAGATCCACTCTTCTCTAGAAGTTCTTTGATTGCATTGTTTGCTTCATCTGAGCTGCTTGAAGGGAAAAAGTCTTCAATCTTTTCTTCAACATACTGGTGGTCATTGATCTGATTTGCAAGTTCCTTCCTTCTTTTTAGGGAAAGGGAAAGATGCTCTCTTGCTTCTTTGAGTTGAGTTATGGCCATTTCCAGATCTAGCTTTTCATTCTCAATTACTTTGTTAAGTCTGAATATCTCCATTGTCCTGAATCTTTTCTCAAGCTATCAAACTTTATTCTGAGAACCACAGAGCTCTGATACCAATTGTTGTAAATATTCAAGACTAACTAGGTTACTGAGAGGGGAGGGGTGAATCAGTAACTTCAAAACTTTTAACAGATTCAGATCTTAATAATATTAGATTGATGATCTGACTGCATGCATGAGTAACAGAAAGAATAAAACATTCATAACACTTTGAACATAGAGATTTGGTGACCCAAAAACCTTCCAAGTAGAAAGTAAAATTGGGGTGGGGATGATACCCACAAAACTTCAATACTGCAGTATAAAGTTTGTCGGTTAAGGCTTACAATGATCACTTCTGATGATCTGCCCTTTTAGGAGAAATAAGGACTGCTAGGTCCACCTTGTTAGAGGATTTTCAAACATATAATGAAGTATGCACTCGGTTAAGAGATTTTACAAAGACTGTTAAGTCTACCCGATTAAAGGATTTCAAGTTGATTCACCTGTTAGGATGAAACAATAGATCTCTTACTTGCAACTATACTTGTTGATTGAGATTCTCTAATGTACTGATCACCTTCTATGATGGATAGATCTTTGCTACTTCTTATACTGTTGTAGCCCTTTGTAATTCACTTATCTCTGCCTTTCTCTCTTTTTCATACTTTTCTATTTTTCTTCTCTTTGGATATGATATAAAACATTGTTTATATATCAATCTAAAACAATTACAACATAATTACAAAGTTGGCTCTTAAACAAGCTAACACAAATATTACTGAGTCAGCCCAAGTATAGTGACTCGATTACTACAAACTAACTCGGTGACTTTCTGATACTCGGCATCCATTGCGTTACTTAGCATCGTCATGCACTCGGTAGAAGTGGAGGCACGGTCCATACTAACCACTCGGTTGTAGTTTTGAACATGGTATATACTAGAGACTCGGTAGATATAGTGTCACTCGGTAAACATTGTTCTGCTTGATAAGCACTGTTCTACTCGGTAAGCACTGTTCTACTCGGTAAGCACTATTCTGCTTGGTAAGCACTGTTCTACTCAGTAAGCATTGTTTTTCTCGGTAAGTACTGTTCTGCTCGGTAAGCACTATTCTACTCAGTAAGCACTGTTCTGCTTGGTAAGCACTATTCTACTCGGTAAGCACTGCTCTGCTCGGTAGGCACTGTTCTACTCGGTAAGCACTCAGAGTCTGAATAAGTGTTGTCACTGATGACAATCATACTTAATGCCAACAACCCTAATAGGTAAATAGGCATTTAATAATTAAATTTAATTATTAAATGACTAATGCAAGTGCATAAAGTGAAACTTAAGAGGTAGCAAAGTTAATTTAATCAATGTAATTAAATTAATTCTTTACTCTAACATCCCCCTTAAGATGAGAAACAATGTAGCTACAAAAAATACAAGAAAGAAGCAAAGGAACTATAATGTTGAATGCAAATTTGGGTCCTAGCAACATGGCTTGATGAGGTACCCAATCACAACCAAATCTCTATGAAATAGAGAAATAGGGAAAACCACATGGGAAAAACCCTCCTCCAAAAAGAGATAGAAATATGTGGAAAGAAGAAAAAAATAAAGGAAGGTAGGCCTCAATGAGACCCCCCAAGGACAACTTCCTTCACCCCAAGCATAGAACATAGCTGAAGATACCATGGGGATGCAAATGGCTTAGTGAAGATGTCAGCAACTTGCTCTGAAGTGGGAACATACTCCAAGCTAAGAGAACCATCTTGAATCATCTACCTGATGAAATGCATATGGATCTCAATGTGCTTGGTTGGCTGATGCTCAACTAGGTTGCAAGAAATGTGAATGGCACTCTGATTGTCACACCAAAGAAGAGTGGGACTATCAGGAGGGAATCCAAAAATTTTCATCAATTGGTGAAGCCATAAAACCTCCTAACTAGCTAGCACAGTTGCTCGATACTCTACTTTTGTAGATGATAATGCAACAACAATCTACTTCTTGCAAGACCATGTGATAGGACCAGAACCAAGACAAAAAACAAAGCCACAAGTATACTTCTGACTATCTATATCATGACCCCAGTCGGCATCTATGAAACCAACAATGTGAGGATCTCCTGATGTATAGTGAATGCCATATGAAGTAGTGCTCTGAATGTACCTCAAAATACATTTGGTAGCTTTCCAATGAATCTCATGAGAATCATGGGAGAATCAAGAGACAATGCCAACCATAAAGGAAATGTCAAGATGAGTGTGTTTGAAGTACAATAAACTACCCACAAGTTGCCTGTATAAGGTGGAGTCCACTGAAGGAGTAGAGAAAGTGGTAGACAAAAGAACACCTGACTGAAAAGGTGTAGGAGAAGGCTTGCAATCAAGCATGATGAATATCTAAATCATGTCAAGACCATACTTCTACTGGTGTATGTAAATCCCATCCCAAGATTGATTAACCTGTAGGTCCAAAAAGTAGTGCACAAGTCCAAGATCTGTCATCTCAAACTGCTCCATCAATGCTCTCTTAACACTCTAAATCATAGAAGATGGGCTACCTATGATGATGAGATCATCAACATACAACACAAGTATCAAAAGATCAGCCCCATGACATTGAATGTACATTGTAGGATAAGAATGATAGTGGGTGAAGTGTGAGGCTAGCAAGAAAGATTCCATCTTATCATACCAAGCCCAAGGGTCTTGTTTGAGACCATATAATGACCTTTAAAGTCTACACACAAGAGAAGACTCATGCATAAAACCCTAAGGTTGTTCCATATATATCTCCTCATGTAGATCCTTGTGCAATAATGCACTCTTCACATCCATCTAATACACTATCCAACCCTGTGAAGCTGCAAGATAAAGTACCAAGAAAATAGAATTCATCTTGGTGATAGGAGCAAAGGTCTTGAAGTAATCAATACCCTCCACCTATGAAAATCCCTTCACAACAAGATGTTCCTTATACCGATCAATAGAACCATTTGTAGCATACTTGGTATGGTACACCCACTTGCACCGAACCAGCTTTCTTCCTTTTGGAAGAGTACAAAGATCCCAAGTGTGATTCTTTATCAAAGAAGATTACTCCTCATCCATAGTCATATCCCACTCGGGATGTCCTTTCACATCTGAAAACTTATGAGGGTCATCTGAAATAGCATGACTCAAAAGACCAGTACCAGATCACTGAGCATGAGTATGATGGGTATCTGAAGGATCTCTTTCCAAAGAACCAGTAGCACTGACTGTATCCCAAGCCCACTTCGGCACTTGTAGAATATCTGGTGGAGGGGAAGGTGGATCATAATCTAAATCATCTTCAAAGGATATAGAATCCTAAAGAGGAGAAGAGGAAGTACTAGGCAATGAGGGAGAAGTTGGTGATGGAGGCTCCATCTGAGGATAGTGCTCATCAAATTGGACATCTCGCCAAAACAAGACCTCTCTAGAATTAGGATCAAACAACATGTATGCCTTCATATCCTCACAGTAGCCAACAAATATCAATGGTTGAATCTTCCTCTCCATGGCTTTCCTCTAAGCATCTGGAATAAATGCCCAGGCCTCACTACCAAACACTCAAAATGTAGAAACATCAGGCTTGACATGGGTCCAAACCTCCTCAGGAGTCAAATGTTGTAATGCCTTATGAGGCATCTAATTCTAAATGTAGTTGGCACAATTCACTGCCTCTTCCCAAAAAGAAGGTTGCATATCATGAGACTGTATTATACAATTGGCCATCTCTCACAATGTTTTGTTCTTTCTCTCAGCAACACCATTATACTTAGGGGTATGGGGAACTGTCAACTAATGCAATATACCCTTCTCAGTGCAAAAATCATGAAAGGACCGATTCACATATTCCCCCCCCATTGTTAGTGTTTATCCACCTGACAAAAAGACCAGACTACTCCGTAAATGTCTCTAAGACTCAAAATGAATCAAAGACATCAGACTTGTACTTCAAGAAGTAAACCCATGTGCATCTAGAGAAGTCATCAATAAAGGTGATCACATAACAAACACTAGAAAAAGGAGGGGGAAATGACATGAGATCATTATGTATCAACTCCAATGGTGCCTTAGCACATGAGGATCTACCTGTCAGAAAAGGATCTCGATGATGTTTGCCAAGTGCACAACCTCAACAAACACCATCAGTGCAAGAGATCTGAGGAAGCCCAATCACTAAATCCTGTGTACTCATCTATTGTAGATATCTTTAGTTGACATGGCCAAAATGCTCATGCTAAGGCTTTCTCACTATGTCTACATGAGCAACAAGAGAAACACTTGTATAATTAGAGTTCTCAAATCCATCAAACCTGTATAAGTGAGACTCTGAATCAACACTCCTAGTAGCAACAACCAAATTAGGATCATGGAGATCTCGAATAATTACATCATGTGGTGAGAACTCAACTATCTTACTAGAACCAGAATGGAAAATCTGATAGAAAGATAGGAGGTTCGTAGAAATGGAAGGAACCAAAAGAACATCATGTAGAGAAACACCATCCAATGAAATAGTACCAAAACATGTAACTAAATTTTTTGTTGAGTCACCAATTTCAATTTTGTTAGTAGCACTCTGATTAAGTGAGGTAACAAAACTAGGTGTGTGTGTCATATGGTGCGAAGCACCTGAATCAATGATCCATGTAGGAGTGTAAGATAATGCTCATGCAGAAAGAGCATGGCATTTCCCTATGGGAGTAGGTAAAGGCCATGGAGAGGAAATACTATGCTACTGCAAGGCTTCCTCTAGAGCCTCAAGACATTTCCAACACCTAGAAACTAGATGCCCTTCCTTGCCACAAAAATTGTAACGTTCACCTGTGAACTTCTTAGACTTGGAGGAAGACTCACCAGACTTAGAAGATTTACCCTTAGGAGTGGATTTCTTAGAATCTACTTTCTGAGGTGGCTTGGAGGAATGCTCACTGCCAACTAAATCTATTTTGGGCTTCTACTTCTGCTTATGTGTCCCCTTAGAAGTCTAAGCAACCAAAGCTTGGTTCTTAGTTCCAAATAAGGAATCCAATTGTGTGAGCTTGGACTTCTCTCTATTCAACCAATCATAGAACACCTCAAAAGTGGGCATCTAGAATCTTTGACCCAATGCATCCATGGTAGAGTGGAAGGTGGAGGATAAAATCTGAAAGTTTCCTTGAATCTTTGACAGAATAAGGTAGATACACTATGTGTCAATCTTAGTCTTTCCACATCCTTGTAATAAAGACCTCTACTACTTGAAATTCATCAAGAAGTCCTCAATGGATGGAAAATGATCTAGTACAAGAGAGGTAAGCTTTTCCTCAATCTGAAGTGCCCTAAACTCATTCACTGTACCAAATAAGGTGTTAATCTTGGTCCACATAGCTAGAGGAGTATTCCACCCATCAAGATGAAACTGTAGACTATCTGATACATGTAAAGCAATCAACCCCATTTCCTCATCCATCTTGTTCCTGTGGTGCATGACCTTGAAAGGCCTCTATAAAATTGGTTGCACTACGTGTAAACAAGACCACAACCCTTTTGATTGGAGAATCCATGTCATCAAGGATTTCCATGTGTGATAGTTATGAGGGGTCAGAAGTTCTAGACAAGAAGAGGTCTTGGCCATATTTTTAGAAGGGGTTTTGTTTTGATATAATTTCAAGTTTACTGAAGTAAATTATAGAAAACAAGAAATAGAACACCCCCCACAATTCAATAAGTCGAACCCTAGAATCTAGAAAAGATTGCTTACAATGAGAGAGAAAAAAAGCTTCAAATGAGTATCATGTGTACCTTTGAATTTTTCTGATGAAAATATGCATAGATTTGGATAGCAATCACAGGTAAAAAAGCTTGCAAGTCAAAGTACGGTACCAACAAGGGTTTGAAGTTATGCCTTTTTAGATTTGCCAATGCAAACATTGACTCATGCAAGTCTAGTAAACGACACTGTGAAGGACACCACTGTAAACAACGCCAAGGACACCCAAAAAAATACCCTTTCACATGTATACGCCTATAAAAAGTGCTAAAAAATAAATTTTCTTTTTTGCGGGCAAAAAAGAAACAAAAAATAACGTCCTGCTAAGAATACCATATTTGAAAACTACAACAAAAACCTCTCAAACTAGCTAAAAAATCCCAAATTTCTTCTGTCAAACCCTTACCCCCTTTTTTTCTTCAAAAAAATGAACAAGCTACAGTAGATCCATCTCTAATACCATGTAAGATTTGATGAAAAACAAATCTATTAAGCCCAAGAAACCTACATGCAAAAACCTGTCACAAGGAAGAAATCTGTAGGATACAAACAAGGGTTTTGCTCTGACAATATGAAAGTTTATTATTATCAGCCAAAAGAATGAATCAAAATATACAATGGATCAATCCTTATAAAAGGAGATTGAAAACCTAAATGGAAACCCTAATAGGTAAATAGGTATTTAATAATTAAATTAAATTATTAAATGACTAATGCAAGTGCATAAAGTGAAATCTTAAGAGGTAGCAAAGTTAATTTAATCAATGTAATTAAATTAATTCTTTACTCTAACACTCCTAATCCATCTCGAACTCATAGACTAGGACCAACCAAGCATAACACACATCGATGAGTTCCAAAGAAAGGAAGTGCTCCTGAGTTTCATAGGAGCATCAGATCAAGGGAAAGAATCAGCTTGTGTCTACAGGCTCAACCCCAAGGGATACTTTGGAGAAGAGGAAGTCTTTAGCTACAAAAATAAAAATGAAAAATAAAAGAATGGGTCTTTTTGTGAAAACCCCTCTAGGGCACACTCTAACTCTAAAAAAGAAAAAATAAAGGGTGTATCTTCTGGTGAAAACCTCTCCTAGGTGCTAGAAGATGAAGACTTGCCTCTTCCTCCCATCTATTACTACAAACCAAAGAAGTCTTCCATCCTCATTGAAGACACCAAACTAGTCAACTTGGGATGAAGAATGCCCCAGGATCACATACATTATATCATCCTTGACCAAAGGTGAGGAGGTAGCTTTCAGAGTACTCCTCTAATAGGAAATTATCAATTTTGCATGGTCATACACCAACATGTTTGGGCTTGATCCAAATCTAGTTGTACATCATCTTGCAGTAGACCCAAATGCAAATCTATTCAAGAAAAAGCTTCGCAAGATGCATGCAAAGGTATCCCTCCTGGTAAGAATAGAACTTGAGAAGCTACTACAAGAAAAGATTATCTTAGTCATTGACTATTCAAAGTAGATATCCAACATGGTTCCAATCACCAAGTCATCAAGATAAATTAGGATCTACACAGACTTTAGAGATCTAAACAAAGCCTGCCCAAGGGATGACTTCCCCTTACCAAACATCGACATAATTGTTAATCTCACAGAAGGCCACGAGATGCTATCACTCATGGATGGTTTCTCAGGATATAATTAGATCTGACATATAGCAGAGGAAGACCAACACAAGACAGCATTCACCATGCCACTAGTACATTTGAGGTCAAATTCTGATGGCCATTTATTGGATTTGCAATGCCCTTTTGTTGATATTTTGACATATGTGTCCATCATCATTTTTGTGTTGCAAATTGTGATAGAAGAGGTCACCATCAATTTTTTGACACCACATTCCATCGAAAACTTGCACATGAATACCAGCTTTGTTATGACATTTCCTACGGTCCATCTATTGGAACTCTAACAAGAAGACCTATCAAAAATATAGCATGGCTGTCACAATTACCTGTTGAAAAGAATTACTTTTTGACATTATAATTATTGGAATAGTGACAGATCAGTAGCCAACATCCGACAAATAAACCTATCAGTGCTATAGCATTACTATCACTAAATTCTATCAAAAACTACATATCTTCGACATTGGCATTTTTGAAAGAGCGATGGTGTGGCAGTATATTTCTGACAGGTAGGCCTGTCGAAGATATAGCATTCCTGTCGCAATAATTGTCTAAAAGGAACTGTTCTGACATTTGATCTGTCAGAGAGGTGATGGATGGGCGTATTGCCCAATGGAAAATGTCATCGGATGTATAGCACTACCATTGGAATAAACTCTAAACCATCAAAAAAGTGACGGATATGCACGTTAAAAATAAGAAAGCTCAAGAGACCATCATAGGTTTTCTCTTTCTTTGGTCTATATTATTGACAAAATGTTTTACCTTTCATTAGTTCATCAAATCCATGGATTTGAAAGTATTTAATAGAATATTTTCATGACAACGTATATTATTTAAGTTGATGTTGCACGAATTTATCTACTTCATGCACTTGTAGACTATGAGGACGGTGATAAAGAAACATCTCCTCCAATGGCCTGCATTACTCAAGCCATGGGAGGGGATGCTTCTTTATGGCCATCCTCATAGTATACAAGTGTGTGAAGTATATAAATTCATTCAACGTCAAACTTAAATAATGTACATTATACATGAAAATATTCTATTAAATTCTTTCAAATCCCCGAATTTGATGAGCTAATGAAAGGTAAAACATTTTTTCAATAATATAGACCGAAGAAAGAGACCAACTATGATGGTCTCTTGAGCTGTGTTATCTTTAGTCTTAGCAACTGGGTAAGGCCTGGAAGGCTTATACCTGTTGATCATTGAGAATAATCACCGCCTTGCATTTATGTATGCTGCAAAGTATCCAATATAATTGATCCCAGTCTCACAAAAACATTTTACACTTGTGCAGCTCATCAATACTAGAGGCCTAAAGTAATTTTATACGATCACTAGCACATTTCATGCATGGATGAGAAACAGTATCCAAAGTTTCTAGATAACCATTTTTGAGAAGAGGAATGAGTGGAGGCCAAAGAAGGGATAATTGTGAAGGTTTTATAGACGTAGGTTACTAAATCATCATCTTTGCACTGGTACTCAATCTAGTCTCCACTCCATATACGTCTTCTCAGAATCTAAAAACTCTCCATCATTGATTCCCGTCATTTTTTCAGCATCTCCATGGACTGAGACCTTAAATTATTGAGCTTCTCTTTGTTTCAAGAATAGTTTACCATTCTCTACTTAACAAAGCCAACCACGTGAAGGTGGAAGCTCATTTGGCCCCTCCTAGGAGCCTCTTTTGACCTGTTATGATATTTTAAGACCTCTACGATGTATTCTTAGGGATTGTAAAGGGTCGCAAAGGATCATAAGGGGTCCTGGGACACAACAGTTGAGAAACATAAATGTAGGCATCATGGTCATAATTTTTTGGAGACACAAGATAATTGAGTGGTATTCCTAGATGATGCAAAGCAATGGTTTTCTTTGCGTCATCTGGGAATACCACTCAATTATGTTGTGTCCCCAAAAAATTGTGACCATGATGCCTACATTTATGTTTCTCAGTTGTTGTGATATCTACATCACATTATGTAGTTGTTGCAGTAGCAGAGCCTATATTCCACAATAGAAAGCAAGACATTTTTTTAGCTTGGGTCTAGATCCTACCCCAATTGTTGAAGGATCTAGGGCCAGGCTAGAAAGATTTCTTCCCATTCTATCTGCAACATTGTTTCCATCCATGATCTCAGGAATATCATCATCTGTCCACTCTTCATTTGCCAAAATATACCACTTCTTCAAGCTTGCAGAGTAATCTTATTAATAAAAGAACTCTTGCCAACATTAGAGTGCCCACAGATCAAAATAGTTGATGTTATTGGTGCTTGTGCTCAAGGATATTGATTCACTATTTTGAAAGGGCCAAACCATTTTTATTTCAATTGTAGAGAAAATGAGTGGGAGAAAATGAGTGGGTGAAAGTTGATCAAGCACGAGAGAAGGCATTGCATTTTATTTGATCATGAATGCTCTTTCAAATGACCAATCATGTTTTCTATTCAATTCTTTTTGGTGTTTTTTTTTCCCATATTCAGTAGATAAAAATCATGGCGGTAGCCACTTAGCCATCTTTTTGATGTTCCTGGTATTTTACAAAGATACAAGTATGTGGATTTATCATTCAGTTGCTTGCAGTTATTGGTCAAATGCAAATATTTTGTCAAGTTGAAAGGGCAAGATATCAGTTTGGTGTTTTCAATTTATGTTAAAAGTTGATTTGGTAAAATCCTCATAAAACACACTACATGTTCTAAAATGTAAAGAATATATCTCATCCATAGCAATCAAAAGAAATGACATGAAACTTAGAAGGAGATTTACCAATCCAGAAATATAAGCGAATCAGAAACATGATTGGTACCTTATGAATTGGTTTTTGGGATGCAAAATCTTCTTCAATCTCCTCATAAGAAGACCCCTCCTCACGAAAAATGCATTTAACACAAAAAACAAATCTACAAAACTGAACCAATGGCATGTTTAGAACAAAGAAATAGAATCATAATAATATGCTGAAAAATCTATTATGTTTAATACACGCAAAAGGACCAGTCCCAACAATTCTTAAACATACTTTATCTGATATGATAATAACATGCTAATTAAACTGATATAGGTGTTATCTTTCGTATAGGATAAAATAGTGTATGGGGTCCTAGAACAATGGTTTGCACATAAAAGAGACCCCAAAGCCAATATTTTACACATACATGAAATTGTATTGATATAGAAAGTAAATGTAAATGACTAATGTTGAAATTAAGAAATAAAGGTACTTACCTCTGAAAAAGAATCATCTAAAAACTCTATCAAATGATCTCAAAAAAATTTTATTCTTGCTCCCTTAAATTGAAATTGTGAGATCTACAAAACCTAGAAATCTTTTTCTGAGATAAGATCAGGTCAACTTTGACCCTCATAAAAGGTCAATGACAACCTGGAGATTTTGAAGGTTGATTTTGAGTTTGTTCATGGATCTTGGAAGTTCGGCGAAAAGAGTATCCAGATCTATACTTTAATTCACCATCCCACACCTGTACCTACAAGAAAAATGGTTTTTTTTGTTAGGGAGGAGGGGTTTGCCTCAATCAAACCCCAATTTAGGAATTAACCTTGAAATTGAATTGAAATTGCTGGAATAAACAAAGTAAATGGAACAATTCACCTTTCTTGAGTTGAAACCCTTGTGGAGGATTCAAATCCTTGAATCCACAAGAATGGATGAATGTAGAATCAAATGTAGGATGTCTCCAATCAATTGTCTTTAGATCTTCAACACCAATCTTGAATGGATCTTGAATTAGGAAGAGGCTTGAATGGAAATGGAGGAATCTTCAACAAGAGAGCTCCATAGAGCTTGAATCCTTCAATGGCTTCTAATGGATCTCCTTGATGAATTGGATGCTTGAATGCTTAAAGGCTTGAATGCTTGAATGCTTGATCTTCTTGCTTTCTTGCACTTGAGAGCTTGAGAGATTGTGAGATGAGATATGAGATGGAGAAAATGAGAGAGGAAGGCTCCCTTTTATAGTGATCTAGGGCACAAGAGGGGCCTCGTAGAAAACAATAATTAAGATCCCATGGCACAAAACTCTAGAGAGGTGCACATGGAGAGGAAATTAAATTAAAGTCTTGACACAAAACTCTAGGAGGGGACCACCCTTAATATAGAAATAAAATAATTATTTAAGAGCCTTGTTACAAAATTCGAGTTAAGGTCAACCCCAAAGTTAATTTGAGCATTAGGCACAAAACTTGAGAAAGGATAATCTCCAATAATAAATTAGGATTCCTATACAAATATTGAGAAAGGTCCACCTCAAATATTAATTTCAGAATTTGACACTTAATCCGAGAAATAGTGGCCCCGAAGAGGGAAAATGCAAGATTTTGATGAAATCCCAAAATCGGAAGCAAACCCCAAAGATCCTAGACCCTAGGGTCAAGATCGAGCTCAAACTTGACTAGGTTAGGATCAAGCTTGATCCTAACCTAGTCAAGATCAAGGTCAACTTTGACCCCATAAGGTCGACTTTGACCTTATGGTCAAAAACTCAGGTTCATAGTCTAGAATGCCAGGAAAATGCTCGGAAGAAGTGGAAAATGGGGTAGAAAAGGGGAAAAAGATAGATCCAAGTCAAGTACCCATTCAAGGCATTTAACATGACTCCAAACCACTTACTCGAAGGGCTAAATGCTCTTAACATGGAAGTGCTTCCATTTTAAGATGATACATTAAACCCCCACTTTAGCAAGAGTATGGACTCGATGCAAACTCTTGGTAAAGGAGATCACAAAGAAAAAAATAATCTTATTGTAATCAAAGGGACAAAGGAATCCTCAAGCCCCCAGAGACTCGAGTCTTCATCAACTCCAAGATTGCAATAAGAGAGGCATCACTAGAAAAAGATAGAAAAGGGAAGAGAGGAGTGGTTAGCTCACCCAGTAAGATGTGTGTATCTCACTGTGAACCACAAAAGGATAGGATGGCCCACCAGGAAAACACTTGATAGTCACCCCATAATGTTGTGTGCCTTCTGGCAGCTTTGTGCATGTATGTAATGCATCTTCTGATGGATTTTATAAAGTACCCATGGATCCACCTTCTTGTATCACCATGAATATGAAATGTGTGTCTCCTCAGGATTTAGCAACTTATGTGTGTTACCTTCAAAAGATTTAGCATATAGATGTGTGTCTTTTCAAGATTTAGCAACTTATGTGTGTTACCTTCCAAGATTTAGCATATTGAAAATTTTGAAAAATGCGTGTCTCCTTAGGATTTAGCCACTTATGTGCATTACCTTTGGAAGATTTAGCATATTTGAAATTGAAAATGTGTGTCCCTTCAAGATTTAGCAACTTATGTGTGTTACCTTCAGAGGATTTAGCATATTGCAAAACAAAAGGTTAGAACCAAAAATACATAATATAGAGCGAGGGAGGCCGTATACATGCCCCCCTCCTTAAGATGGAAAAAACATACCATTTTGACATGTTAAGGAAAGAAAAGAACAAGGATAAAATCTTCTTTAGCATCAAGACAATATCCATAGACAACACCCAGTCCAAGCCGAGAAGGTCACAGCTCCTATGAGGCCATGGAAGGGATGAATGCAAAGAGATATCATGAAAGAAGTGAAAAAGTAACCCTTGTGAGGGATAGCACACTGTTCAATTTCTGAGATGAGAGATATATCAACCATGGAAACCCAATGTCAAACAATGAAATAGTTTGTGATCAAGGACAAAGATCCTCAATGCAAACCAAAATTTTCATGTATGATTGGATATCACATAATAAATAGATACTGCTTAACCAAGGAAAGAGGTGAATCTTGGAAAGACAGAAAAGAAGGAGATGACATCCTTGCCCCCCAAGTGTAGGAAAAAGGATGGAAAGGGACCTATTATATTTCTCACAACACTATGCAAGACAATGAGCCCCCATGGATTAGGCTAGCATTGTTTATATAATGTGGAGTTCCATAATAGGAACATAAATGTTATTTAGAGAAAACATGATTGAAATACAACTCATTGTCACATGATATATAAATAACCTTACTATCAATGAGCTGCCTAATCTTAAGCTTGACATTCATTAGTAGAGTGATCATGAAATCTATGATATAAACAAAAAGGAAGAGTCTTCAAGTGTGGACTATGTTTCTTTTTGCTTTTAGGTCTAGTAATCATCTTAGCATGAAGGAATTTAGGCAAAAGAACTTCTTGGTCAAATTCCTTCATAGGTTCATCATGTTTTGAAGTGTTATTAGAGATGTTAACATTGATTTGTTGTCAAGGATTAAATCCTAATCCATAAGAATGCTCATGCCGCCTAGTATGTAAGGGCATTTGAATTCCATGTTTATACTTACCACATCCTTGACCATTAAATCCTTGTTTAATTAGGAAGTGATAACTAGGACCATAACAAGAAGCCATATCAAAAGGAGTCAATGGAACTTCAATAGTCACTATGTCATCATTAGTAGGTTTGATAGATCCATTGTGAGTATAAGCAGCGATAAAGTTATTACAAAGGGTTTTAGAAGTAAAAACTCATTGTTCAAACTCTCTTTGTTTCTTCATAAAATCAAGATCATTGACCTTATACTCTCCAATAAAGGTAGGATTAAAATCCAAGGTTCCCCAATCATCATCAAGAAGGGCATTAGAGGAAGGAGGATTACTATTCGGAGTAGGAGTAGTGTGAGTTTGAATATTCAAACAAGGATTAGGTGTGTCATCCGCATGAAGTGTATACATCCCATTGTTATATATAAACTTGACTTTACGATGAAGGGTGGAAGGAACAACATGCATCTCATGCAACCAAGGTCTACCCAAAAGAAGGTTAAATTGAGAGGTATAGGCATAACATGAATAGGTGTATTCAGGATGACCGGTCCTACTTTGATAGGTAAGTTAATGATGCCTAAAGTGTTCTTAGCAATGTTATCAAAGCCACGTATAGGAACATTGTCAGGTTGAATAATTGAAAGATCGGCATTAATCACTTTGAGCATGTCCATGCTACAAACATTAAGCCCAGATCCATTATCAATCAAGGTCTGACGAATGATACTTTTATTGATAGAAACAGCAACCATAAGAGCATAATACTGATTTTGAACTTCTTTAGAGGGTAAATCCTTTTGAGTAAATACAATGTCAGGAGGACCCGGGTAGCATGCATGCATTGTAAGAAGTTATTGATGTTCTTTTGATTAGGAGGTGGAGTAGGAAGAGTTGCGAGAGCTTTTTCCAAGGCTTCATAATAGATAGGTAAAGTTTGAAGAAGCTCCCATAAAGAAATCTTGGCAGGGGTATTTTGCAATTGGTTTATCAAATCATACTCCTTTCTAGGAAGATGAGGTGGAGGAGGAAGAATAGGTTGAGAAGGTGGCAAAGAAGTAGAAACCACCGAATTAGGTTGAGGGTTATTCCTTGTACGATAAGTGTGAGCTATAGAATCTTGATCATTGAAAGACTCCATAGGTTTACCTTTGATAGTAAGGCGAGGAAAACCTTTGACAGTTAACAAGGGTTTAGGATAAACCATTTTAGTTGTCTCAACACTACAAATAGATTCACAAGAAGGAAGAAAAGAGGACATCCTAGGAGGAGATGAGGTAAGATGTTGATTCTCCATAGGATCATCACTAAAAGGGAGAGCATTAAGGGAATTCATATCATTCTCCACTAATGCCTCATCACTAGAAAGAATCTCAAATGGAGGTAGAGGATCTATAATATCATCTTCTTTCACTAAAATGTTTGCATAAGGGGAATGTGTTGTAGAAAAATATTTATCATCATGTATGAATGAATCGCCCTCTTGTATCAAAGATTCTTCATGAGGAGGGGATAAATCAATGTCTCTATCCAAGGGATCAATCACAATGGTTTCATGAGGAAAAGAAAATTCACCATCCCTATCCAAAGGTTTAATAAAGCACTTGAACCACGCTTGAGATAACTTGTGCAACATGATAACAAATAAAGAAAATATAAAATAAATCTAGATATATCTAAATGCATGCAAAATGAAATTTTTTTGTATTTTTGAAGAAATTTTGCAATTTTTTTGTATTTTTGAAATATAAATGCAAGAGCATAAAATAAACCTACTTTTGTAAGCACAAAATGTAAATCTAACACCAAAAAGAAAGAGTTTTCGTAAAATGGGTTCACTAAAATGTAAAGATGAAGGTGAACACACAAGGTAATACAAAGGAAGATCTAACACAATAGGGCATCTAATTCCACAAGAGAAAGAGAGTAAGTACGTTGGGTTCACCAAAATGTAATAGATATAATATGGATGGGGTCCTAGAACAATGGTTTGCACCTAAAACTGACCCCGAAAGCCAATATTTTACACATACATGAAATTGTATTGATATAGAAAGTTAATGTAAATGACTAATGTTGAAATTAAGAAATAAAGGTACTTACCTCCGAAAAAGAATTGGCTGAAAACCCTATCAAACGATCTCAAAAATTGTTGATTCCCATGTTCCTGAATTGAAACTGCGAGATCTACAAAATCTAGAAATCTTTTTCTAAGATAAGATTAGGTCGACTTTGACCCTCATAAAAGGTCAATGATGACCTGGAGATTTTGAAGGTCAATTTTGACTTTGTTCACGGATCTCAAAAGTTCAGCGAAAAGGGTATCCAGATCTATACTTTAATTCACCATCCCGCACCTATACCTGCAAGAAAATTGGTTTTGTTTTTTGGGGGGAGGGGTTTGCCTCAGTCAAACCCCAATTTAGGAATTACCTTGAAATTGAATTGAAATTACATGTACATTTCTAGATTTGATTGTGTGTGTTTTTTAGCATCAACATTTCAGATCACACTCTGTGATCCATCATCAGGAGTGTGATCCAAAACGTTGATGCTAAAAAACACACACAATTTAATCCAGAAACGCACATGTAGTTAAAATGGATTGTGGAAATCTGATATTATTAATTGAATTGAAATTGTTGGAATAAACAAAGTAAATGGAACAATTCACCTTGCTTGAGTTGAAACCCTTGTGGAGGATTTGAATCCTTGAATCCACAAGAATGGATAAATGTAGAATCAAATGTAGGATGTCTCCAATCAATTGTCTTTAGATCTTCAACACCAATCTTGAATGGATCTTGAATTAGGAAGAGGCTTGAATGGAAATAGAGGAATCTTCAACAAGAGAGCTCCATAGAGCTTGAATCCTTCAATGGCTTCTAATGGATCTCCTTGATGAATTGGATGCTTGAATGCTTGAAGGTTTGAATGCTTGAGTGCTTGATCTTCTTGCTTGCTTGCACTTGAGAGCTTGGGAGATTGTGAGATGAGATATGAGATGGAGAAAATGAGAGAGGAAGGCTCCCTTTTATAGTGATCTAGGGCACAAGAGGCACCTCGTAGAAAATAATAATTAAGGGCCCATGGCACAAAACTCTAGAGAGGTGCACATGGAGAGGAAATTAAATTAAATTCTTGACACAAAACTCTAGAAGGGGACCACCCTTAATATAGAAGTTCTTCCATTTTAAGATGATACATCTGCATTTAATCTGCCAATTACTAATTACACAAAAAACAAATTTACAAAACTAAACCAATGGCATGTTCTTCGTGTGGTACAAGGAAGATTTGGCTATGAAAAAAAAAAGTGAAATGGCCTCATCATTTTTATTTCGATTGGATAGAGGATCAAAAGTTGAGTGCGAGAGAAGGTATGTGATTTCTTCATCTTTTGATCATCTGGCATCATATTCGACTGCAAATTTCAAATGTATTGCATTTTATTTGATCATGAATGCTCTCTGAAATGACCGCATTCTACTGGTGTCGTGCCCTAGCCCATGCTTTATCTCCATTATTTGATGTTATTGGTGCTTGTGCTCAAGGATATCGATTCACTATTTTCAAATGTTTGGATCATTTTGGTCGTGACTGTTCCTCTAGTACACAATCAGGAAATGTAACTGTCTAATGATTATATGTAATGTTGAATGGATTAAATGCTTTATTCTTGGTAGAAGTGAATGGAAGGAATAGTGTTAGTGTTAGGTTTCATTTATTATTGAATTCAATGGTTTCCAAGATGTGTTGAGGAGTTTGCTCCTTGTTTAATGTTAACTGTTCCTGCACAATCCACTCATACAATAGTGAAATGCTATGTGATTGACAATTTCATACAACTGGTCCTTTGGTGTGTATTAAATACAATCCAGTCACTTATTGAATGCTTTGGAGACTACTGGTTTGAGTGTCCATGCATTACTAGTGACTGAGATTCATTAAATGATACAAAACCCTTCATTTTGGGGTTATTGTGTGTGGATTCAAATGTAGATTTGATTTGGTTAATGTTTAGAAGAGATCAATAAAGTATTTAAAGACAATCTTACATGTTTGGAGAGGTTTGAGAGGCACTTATCATGACTATACCCTCACAAACAGTAGCATTGACTAGTTTTACTAAATTTTCTTTCTCTATTTTAAGGTTTCCTTTCTCTTCTGCAGGGGTACAGTTAGAGGGCTCATTGACAAAATGATCCTTCGAATGGTTACTATGAATATGAATGATTTGATATAGCATATTGCTCATTTTACTTGAAGTTTGGAATAGCTTGTGCAAGCATGAAAGTAGTTTTGATCATTTTGGTCATGACTATTCCCCTACACAGTCAGGAAATGTAACTGTCTAATGATTATATGTAATGTTGAATGGATTAAATGCTTGATTCTTGGTAGAAGTGAATGGAAGGAATAGTATTGGTGTTAGGTTTCATTTATTATTGAATTCAATGGTTTCCAAGATGTGTTGAGGAGTTGCTCGTTGTTTAATGTTAATTGTTCCTACACAATCCACTCATACAACAGTGAAGTTACAAAACTGAACCGATGGCATGTTTACAACAAAGAAATAGAATGATAATAATATACTAAAAATTTCATTCTATTTAATACACGCCAAAGGACCAGCCCCAACAATTCTTAAACATACTAGTTATCTAATATGATCAATTGTTAATAAAGGTCTAATTATGTAGATTGCTAGCACGAAGGAAGACTTGACCTAGCCAAATCTTCCTTGTACCACACAAAAAAATGTGTGATAACTATGTCTACTCCAACCTTAATTGTTTAAGAATTCATCATATCAGATAAATTATATTTAAGAATTGTTGGGAGTTCTATTAGACCTTTGTTGTAAACATGCCATTGGTTTTCAAATGTTTGGATATCCATTTTTTTGAAATGTTGACTGTGGTTATCAAATGGACAGCCTATGAGCTTCTAGCTAGGTGTCATTTTTATTGATAGCTTAGGGCATCAAATGTATTTTATCATTGATAGTTGAGACTTTTTTAAAAGGAAATAGGACAAAGAAAGATTTTGATTTAGTTTCTCTATTTTGTTCTCTAAGTGGCTTACAACTCTAGAGAAGTATATGCAGATTTACGGATGCAGTTGTAGGATACATAGCAACCGATAATTCATAAGAAATCCATGCATCCAAATTGAATAGAAATTAATACAAAGAAATAGGGTCCTCCAATGGCCCAATAATCTAGACCTTGACTGTCCCCTCAACCAATGACCCTTCAAAATCAGGTTATCATGCAATCAGTGAGTGATCCTTCATTCTCCTAGTCTGCCCTACAACCAAACATATTGGAAATACACAATACAATGATAAAAAGTCTTTCACAATCCCCCTTCCCTCAAGGAACACTATCAACCATCCCTTCCACATAGCATTTCACTATTGTATGAGTGGATTGTGCAGGAATTGTTAACATTAAACAAGGAGCGAACTCCTCAATGCATCTTTGTTGTAAACATGTCATTGGTTCAGTTTTGTAAATTTGTTTGTTGTGTTAAATGCATTTAAATGGAACATTAAACATAGTAATAATATGCTTAATCTATTAGTAATTGTAGATTAAATGTCCATAACACCTTTATCAGTTTAGCATGTTATTATAAGATACTAAAGAAGACCTACTATTTGTCAAAGAAATCTTCACTGTCCCCCATAATGAAGACAATGAAGATTGACCTCCTACCCCACAACAAAGAACATTGTAATAAGAATAAGATATAATATAGAGTTAGAATAAACTTTGAACAAAGACATGTAATGCTTAAGTTAATGATCTAAAAAGCTACAAATATAGGAATTGAAAAAGAAGATAGTGTCGAGAAAGATTTTCGCAAATATGAAACGTGAGGAAAAGTAATAACATTAACAATGCCAAGATTCACAGCATTAAATTTCACCTGCGGATGAGTTTCTGCAGTGGGTTGCCCAGCATCAAAAATATGTTGAGTTGCATTTGAGTTGTAACTAAGAGTATCATATAGAACAGACCCTAAACTTTGAAAGCGTTCTCCAGCCTAGCAATTCAAAATTCAATCTAGGCAAGCAGTAGTAAGTGAAATAAATTATAGACATCAACATCAACATCATCATAATCATTAGAAATAAATTATAGACATCAACATCAACATAATCATACTCATTTGGAGGGTATTCATTTTGGATAGTACTATGTTTCTTGAAATTTTTTGTGATGCTTCTAAACTTTAAAGACATATTTTATGGCTTAATGATAATATAGATTAGTGTTTTTTTTTTCTGATGGAATGTTGTTGATCATTCATGGTCTTGAAGAAACTTTTGATTGTTTTGATTCTCAAGTCTTGACATTGTTTCTCAATGTGATATAGACTGACCACAAGATGGTTCAGTTGGTCCTCTCTTTCTATTTAATCATTTGTATTCTTCATGGTGTAAGCATCAATATGTTATAATCCAACCAGCATATCATACCCCCACTTCTAACAAACCTCACAACATGCAAATCATAGCCAAATACTTGGGTGATCATCATACACAAACAATGATTACCCTTAGGAAACAATGATCATTAATATTCATTAATGGCGAGCGGTGATTCCTTGGTAATAAAGGCATTGACAGCATTCATCATCTAAACCAAGTCATGGGTGGTGATCCTTGAAATCATAATTAGTAAAAGAAAATAACAACATGACATTATTTGGAGTGAGGAAGAAGGAAAATTGGAAAACAAAGTATGGAATAATCAGGTTGGAATTGGAGAAGAATTCAGAAATAAACTTGAATTAGAAAAATTCCAAGTTATCCGGTTCTTTTTTTGAGGTTGGGTTTTGGTTCTACTTTTGTTCTCCTCTGGGTTCGACTTGGGTTCCTTTGGTAGGAATTTGGGTGCCTGGGCCAATCCTGGGTGCACCTTCAGTATTATAAATATGATACATGAGGTATTTTATTCATAATTTTATAGGCTAACTCATTATTATGGTAACATGGGTATGACCACACTCCATGCCTTATAATGGTACCCGACATGGAGTGCAGTTCAAATGAAGTTGAACCAAATGCTGAGTGTGATGTCTATGATCATGTTGAAGATGAATATGAATATTAAATCTAAAATATGGCTTGTAATTTAAATTTTCATTGTGAATGAAGAAACTATAGATTCAAGTTGACTCATTCTATGTTGTAGTATATTTGTTCCCTAGATCTATCATATTATATATGTGTAGCCTATAAGGGACATCTTCTGCTCATCCATGTATAAAAGCTCGATGAGAGTTCTTAGGAGAAAGACAAGATTTCAGTGGGAGATGGAGAAACCAATCTCAGAACACCACTTGAAGCCTTGCAATGTTGAGAGTGGGATAAAGGCTACACTTGAGACCCTATATAAGGAACAAACTTATTGAGCTTCACTTTTTTTTGAGAATAGTTTTATATTTTTTACTAAATAGGGCCAATCACGTGAAGGTGGAAGCTCATTTGGCCCCACCCCCCCCACCCCCAACATCACTCTAAATTCCCCGTTAACATCTAACATTCATTCAATATTTCATCCATGAATAAAATGTAACATTCATTAATTATCACACGATAACATTCATTAACATATTAATAAAATGTGACATTCATTAATTATCACATGATAACATTTTTTAACACATTATAAAATTTATGAACATTCAATACTGCATAATTAAATTCATTGGCATATAAAAATCAGTCATTATCAATTAAGCTGCATAGATGACAATCATTTCTTTTTTTTCTTTTGATTTCTAGTTTTTAAGAAGTAATCGTTAAGAGGAGTATCAATATCATCATGATGATCATCTCCCCTCTCATTAGATCTCAATGCATGCCTAGTTCTTTGTTGATGCAAAGGGGGGTCATTTGCAATAACATATAAAAGGGTTAAATTAAAAACATTTTATTATAATTAAAAACATTAAAAACATTTTAAAGTATTTCAATACTTTACAGGCCATAATCGTATAGCTCTTTACCTGATCTAGTCACATCATCAACATTGAGGTCAGTTTGTCTGGCCTCGGCCTCAACCTCAACTTGCTCATTAACAACGGCCTCTACACTCTCTACAGCTGCAATACAAATTGTTACATTAATCCAAACACCAATTGCAATTAAATTTGTATTACTACACCAATCAATTTAAGATGTTTACTTGTATTACTGTAATGCACATGCTCATTGTCATCAACACGCATAGGTTGTGTACGGCAAGAATCGGCAAGCTACATTTCAATTTCATACGCATTCATGTTATCATTGTTTTCTTCTTTAAAACAAATTTACTCACTTTATGTTGGAACTTAACATCAAATAAACTAATTGGTAAATAATTAAATTTGAAATATCATCTATTTAGCTTACTTACCGTGACAGATCCATCAGTAGAACCTTGTGCTCTTCTTATTCTTTCTCTCATGGCTTTATAGCCTTGTTGGAAGCCAATTCTCTTGTCATCTTCTGTGAGACATACATTGAACTCCGCACCCTACATTTTTGCTTGGTATCGTCAAATTTTATTTTATTGTTTCATCAAAACAAAAAAGATTTCAAATTATAAATAAATATTATAAAGATCAAAGAATTATTTTCAGTGTTAAAATCCATCTACAAGTTGTATTTTTCCTCATTCAATTCTGACAATATTAACACTTACAACTCATGCAGCAAGTTTTGAATAACTGCCACAGCCTAGCTTGTGTTGCCCGTGCTTTTGTAGTCTTGCCTTTGTTGCCTTTGATGTGTCAGGCAATCTATGAAGAGGTTGAAATATGTTAGTTCATATAAATATGAAGAGTATTTAGTACACAATTACATTCTTAACAGTATCACATACCTTCTTCTGTTCTCTGGTGGTGTATTTCCTTTTTTTATTTCAATTTTCTCATTCACATCCAGAATAAGAGATTTCCACTCTTTATCAAGAATGCAAGGGGAGCACTGGTAATTTAGGTTTTTGGTTAATGTACACCTGTACTAGTCCCTAATATACCTCAAACATAACCCGTCTCTTTGAAGGAGCTTACCCTTCTCAAATGCACGAGGTCCAAAAAAGTTTGTCATACTCTCTATGAGATCATTCTTTAACTTTTGATTTTGGGTTTTCCACCTTTTAAGAAAGAAAATAGTGTTAGATTAAAAAATGGATGTAATGATAACTATCCTAGCAATGATATGAAATCAAAATAGTGGATTGGGGTTTTAGTTCAAATATGATGTTCCACCCTGTACAGATGGTGGGCCGGAATATCCACAAACACTTGTCATTAAGTTTACTATAAAAAAAATCATTCCCTACAAAATAATCATGGGATCATTAGTCGAAGGATATAATAGTATAAAATAAGAATACAATAGATGTAAGTTTCTCATATTGAATGCAAGGTGTGATTAACATACGATTGTATAGTAAAAGAAAGGTCCAATCTTTAAAGTACCTGGAAGTTTTGCTATTTTCAAGGGAACTCCTTCTTCTTCGCTGACAAGCAATATGCAATCCTTCACCATTCTCGTACTAGAAATACTAGTACATCCAGGAAAATCACCATCAAGTGTTGCATCCTCTGTTGCATAAATTGAATCCATTACGAAATGGCCCTAAGAAAGAATACTTCAAGGGAAATAAACATATATATAATGATAGAGAAAATAAAATATGTGTACGAGTAGGTGGTTTCATGGTGTCTATGGCCATGCTACCTATTTGCAACATTGCAGGACGCAGTACATATGTGTCTGCCATCGTATGAGGTGGCGATAGTAAATGATCATTGACACATGCTAAAGAATAAGATTGTTAGAGCATAATAAAACCAGTGATTAGCATGGACCATATTATTAGAGAGTAAAAAAAATATAGTCCAATATGTGATCTACTTGAACCAGCTGCAGTACCCTCATCATGGCCGTGAGGATCAAAATTATGCAAAAAAAGATGTAAAAGCAACCCATCCGCTTATTTTTTAATGACATAAAAGACTACTATAACATAAAAACTATTATTGAACTTTTGTTATAATTAAAAATTACATTAATACTTACTCTGTAATTTTGAGATAGGTGCATCAATTTAGTTGCCCTCTTTTGTGACTCAAGAGATGGAGGGAATATAGGTGCCAATTCAACCAATCTTTTTCCAATTTTGTGGAGGAATATTTTAAATGTAGAGGCCGGCTCATCACAAGTAGTCAAATCAACACCTAGGTCCTCGTCAAAGGACTCCTCTTCATGGACTACGGGTTCCTTTCCCTTTCTCTGCTAACCACATGTCTGTGACAACAATATTACTAACACTATTAGAATTAATCTAAAATATTGATGAAAAGAATATAATAAAAAACTTTATTTAACATTTTGCTTCTACCTAATTGTAGTACAATAACAAAGAGGTTTACCTACTGGGAAGAAGTGCATGCACGGTCATCATTGTCCCCTCTACGTGATTGCTCCATATTGTGGTCCTGTGTTATTATTTAAAGTTAACCAATAATTTTAAAGGACTACATTAATAAATTTCATTAGAAGATGATGATGGAGATGAGGTGGATGGTGAGGAGACTCTCTAAATGTGGTTGGCAAAAAAACTCAATTATTTAATGGTACATAGTATGTACCTGCACCCTAATGATAGTGACATTGTTTGTATCTATGCGATTCAAATTGTAATCAATAAGTAGCTCTTCCCCTGCACTTATTGATTTTATCGCACATACAAATACATGATTTCCCTCAAGCAACTCAAATATGCAATTGGGTTTCTTATTAGTTGACAGAGGTCGCGTGCTATTTATAAAACCTACAATATTCCCTGATGCTTTTTGCCTTTCGTCAATGTATATAGCCACTCTTTTACTTTGCTCATTGTCTTTTTGTTGAATATAATTTTTCGAGAGTGCATACCTACGCATACTTTTTTTATATTGAACAATTTGTATCCAATTTTTGTAATCATAACAAGGTCCAACATACTCCATCAATTCAACAACTTTGTTGTAAGAGACCTTTATGCCATCCATGGAAAATAGGCCCAAACCATGTATTGATGATGGTGCAATACGATATATCTTGCCTTTAACACTAAAATTAGTGTTTATTGGAGGAAGTTCCTTGGGGACCCATTGTTTCTGTAGATTTTGGTACCTAGAGAGCACCTCAATGTCGCCTTTTCTCTCATCATCATAAGAACATGACCCCCCTTGAGAAATGAAAAATTTCATGCATTTATTGAATTTCCTTCTAGTCTTTTGACCTCTAATTGATCTTCCTAATTCAGACATACTAAATGACTCACTTTCTTCGCTCGAGGAAGACACATCTGACAAATACCTATTTTCTGCTACCTGCACTCCATCAAATGAGAGAGATAGCAATTAATGTGAGATATTTTGCAAATTGTGAAATACATTAATCTCTATATGGTGTATTGACTTATGCCTTTCGATCCATGAGAATGTGTGGGATGCTCGTGAAGGAGTCCAGGTACCTACATATGTAATTCAATTATCTAATGTTAGCTAAAAAATTCATGATACATATACTCAAAACCACCTAGTAAGTACATTAAAAACCATAAGCATCCCTTAGTAAGTACATCATGAATTAATTATATTAAGCATTGATTGCATAACTGCACATTTCTATCAAGAAATTAAAATTAAATAAATTAAGTAGTGATCATGTAACTGTACATTTCATTCATGTCATTCATCTTCTTCATCCAACTAATCACCATGATCATTTTTTATGTCGACATCATCACAACCACCATCATTGTCATCATCTTCATCATCATTGTTGTCATCGGCATCAGCATCATCATCATCAGTAGCAGCAGTAGCAGCAGCAACATCATCATCATCATTATTAGCAGTAGCAGCATCAGCAACATCATCATCATCATCATCATCATCATCATCACCATCATCATCATCATCATCATCATCATCATCATTATCATCAGTAGCATCATCATCGTCATCATCTTCTTCTTCAAGAAAAGTTGCGTCAGGAACATCATCGACTAACTATTGTTCATGATCATCATCTACATCATCTTCTAGTTGTTTGCAATCTTCTTCTTCCATCGCATTATACCTCATCAGCCTTCCTCTTGGATCGTGTCTAACAACAAGTGACCAACCCAATTTATGTGGAACCTCTGAGTAAAATATCTACTCATATTGTCTTGGAAGAACATAGGGTTCATCCCCAACTGGCTCAAACCACCTTGTATTAATCATTGGAAATCTATTGTCATGTTCAATAACAGTTCTATCAGGATCATTTTGATTAAATTGTAGCCTATACCAGCTGACGACGAAGAGAACTAATCTAAAGGAATTAAAGTCGCACTCAAGTATATCATCCAAAATGTCATAGTATCGATTTTCAGACTCTCAAGGATGTAAGTCATTTCTAGATGAAATATTAGTCACCTGAAAGACTGCACTTATCCCAAAATCACAAGTTTTCTTTGTCTCATCCAACTTTTTGATGTGAAATTTATGACTATTGCAAAACATAGCCTTGTGGTGTTTGACCTGCAAAAATATGTAAAACATGTATAAATTAATGCATCGAGAGTTCATAAACATATGAGTGATTAAAAAATTTATACGTACTTGGAAATCTCTTAAACCATGTACTAAATCTATTTCCCTTTGCGTAACATTTGGATCTCTGTTACGATGAGCTTCATTAACCAATGAAGACACAGCTTCCCATGTTAATGTGCGACCTAAATGATGACATTATTCAATCCATTTCATCATCCAATCTTGATTTTTTGCAATATACAAATGTATTGCATCCCACTCTCGAGCAGTTGTACAAAAAATAAATAGACAACTTACAACTGATTAATTTTGAAGATTAAGAATTAATTAATAGCTATAATAACATCTTATAATTTATTACCTCTCACTTTCCTCATCCTACCTTTCCCCACCAAGCACCCCCCTTTGAATTTTCTAATGGTGTTGAGATCCCAAATGCGATCTATATGGATCTTTGCTACAAGCTTAGGAAGATATTCAGTAACGTACACCATAGTCTGGTATATCATATATCCCTCCACCATAGAACCCTTAGGATGTGCTCTTTGCTGAATCAAAGCCTTCAAAAATTTCAGGTGCCTCTCAACCATCCACATTGACTGAGTGTGTACGGGTCCACACATTTTAATCTCCTCAATTTGGTGTATGAGGTAGTGTTCTTGTGCATTGAAAAAGGTTGAAGGTAGACACTTTTGGATTTCACACATTAGATGAGGAATTATTCTCTTCTAGTATCTTATATCTTCTCTATGGATTTCTTTAGATGACAATCACCTACAAGACATTCAAGATACAAAAATATATAAATGAGACTTTACAATATATACAACAAATTGAACAGATATCATTGCTTACCTCATGTATTTTCCAAAATCATATATCACTTGTTTGATGTTATTGTTGAAGTTCTCTGGGAGAGATAGGGGTAGCACATACTGCAACAATTATAAAAATAATCATATCATTATTTTCTCATATAATACAATGAGAAGTACATGCAATTTACAAATATATTATAAATACAAAAGAACATGACTTACCTTGATGAAGGTATGTCAATCATGTGTTTTCAACCCTAGCCCAAATTCACTTTTATTTGATATGGTACTGCTTATGTTTGCAGCAAATCTTGTGGGAAATCAAATTTTTCGTATGACTTATTTTATGGCATCACTTTGTTATTCTGTCAATAACCAAGGAAGGGCACTTGTATTAATCCGTTCTCCATTTCTATTTGATTCAATGAAATTTTTCATTGCATGATTGGATTCATGAATGTCGCTCCAAATTTTGACAATTTTTTTTTTGTCACACCTTCCATCCAATATCTTCCACAATGTCTCCATTACATTCTTTCCAATATGCATAGTATCAAACAAATGCACAATTTACAACTGCTCATAGTAGGGAAACCTAATAAATTATTTGGGATAACTTTTTAGTCCCTTTTGGAAGGTGCTCAGTAGTGTTGCCTTGACAACATTCATGATCATCAATCACATAATCAGCAAACAAAACACAATAAAAATATACAAATTCCAAACATAAACCGTTAGGTAGAATGGTAGTACCTTGACGATTAATTCTATTATATTCCAACTTCCATAGGCAAGGTGTCATTCTCCATGGCTTAGATGTAGTCTCTTCTTTCCCATTGAAAAGATGTTTTTCGGTAATTCGATAGTTATAATTTTTGTGGAGAAAGTGTCTATGCTCATTGAACACCTGCTTTCCTAAACTTTTTGAATGATAAGATTTTATCTTTGGACCACAAACTGGACATGCAAATTTTTCCTTTGTTTGAAGACCTACAAGGTAATGATACAATTGGATTAAATATGTTAATTTTTATTTTTAGAATTATCATGTGCAACTTGAATTCACCATAACATAGCAAAAAAATGTATTAGCCTTGGGGCATCATGTATTGTCCATACAAGCATTGCATGGAATTGAAATTGTATGTCTTCTATTGGTCTAGAGATGTCATACATAGTGACACCTTTCCATAACTCCACCAACTCGTCGATAAGAGGCTCAATATATACATTCATATCTTTAACTTGGTATTTACCTAGTTGAATGAACAACAACATTACATAATTATTGTGACCTTTTTATTGCAAGATTTATAATTTCATGCAGACAACTATCAAATGATCAAATACCTGGAACAATCATTGCCAACATAATGTGCTCCCTCTTTATTGACATCCATGGAGGAATGTTATTGTTGATGACAAAAACAAGCCAAACAGAGTAAACATATCTTAGCTCTCCAAATGGATTGACACCGTCTGCTGCCACTGAAACCTTGAGATTTTGAGGTTCTTCAATAAAGTGTGGCCACTTTTCCTCTATGTCCTTAAATACATAACCATCCACAAGCATTCGAATAATGTCATCTCGACTCCTATTGCATGCATGGTAATCCATAAATTGTGCCAAGCTACTACACTTGAATAATCTTTGCAAACATGGTATAATGGGGATGTAACGAAGAACCGTGTGAGGCAACTTTTTTGTTATTTAATCTATTCGATATCTACTTGTATGACATTCAGGGCATTCTGTTGCAAATTCATGTTCTTTATGATAAATAATATGATCATTGGGACAAGCATCTATTGCTTGATACTCTATTCCAATATATTTCATAGTGGCACATAATTCTTGGTATGAGCAAGGGAGAATATTCGATGGTGGTAACAAGAACTCACCTATCAATCTATAGAAAAAAATATAAGTTGTTAATATTAACAATATTTATGGTACATGTTTCATCATTTAATTCCTATTGATTAGTAGGATATCCTTATAAAAATTTGATGCATGGATTTCATGTGAATTATCGACTGCTATGTATCCTGCAACTATGGAAGGAATAGTGTTGGTGTTAGGTTTCACTTATTATTGAATTCAATGGTTTCCAAGATGTGTTGAGGAGTTTTCTCCTTGTTTAATGTTAACTGTTCCTGCACAATCCACTCATAAAATAGTGAAATGCTATGTGGAAGGGATGGTTGATAGTTTTCCTTGAGGGAAGGGGGATTGTGAAAGACTTTTTATCATTGTATTGTGTATTTCCAATATGTTTGGATGCAGGGTAGACTAGGAGAATGAAGGATCACTCACTGATTGCATGATGACCCGATTTTGAAGGGTCACTGGTTGAGGGGACAGTCAAGGTCTGGATGATTGGTCCATTGGAGGACCCTATTTCTTTATATTAATTTCTATTCAAATTGGATGCATGGATTTCTTGTGAATTATCGGCTACTATGTATCCTGCAACTACATCCATAAATGTGCATATACTTCTCTAGGGTTGTAAGCCACTTAGGGATCAAAATAGAGAGACTAAATCAAAATCATTATGTGTCCTATTTCCTTTTAACAAAGTCTCAACTATCAATGATACAGTACATTTGATGCCCTAAGCTATCAAATATACAAGTGGCACCTAGCTAGAAGCTCACGGGCTGTCCATTTGATAACCATAGTCAACATTTTTTAAAAATGGATATTCTTGAGCACAAGCACCAATAACATCAAATAATGGAGTTAAAGCATGGGCTAGGGCATGACACCGGTAGAATGCGGTCATTTCAAAGAGCATTCATGGTCAAATAAAATGCAATGCATTTGAATATGATGCCAGAGGCTCGAAAGATGAAGAAATCACATACCTTCTCCCATGCACAGCTTTCGCTCCTTCTCTCGCTCCTTCTCTATCCAATTGAAATAAAAATGATGAGGTCATTTCACTTTTTTTTTTCATCTATACCCTGAATCTATCAGAATTATGATGGTCAATTAAACACCCATCGGAATACCGACACCATCAGGGCCTATTACAAAAAAAAAACACCAAATTCATAATAAAAAATTACCCGTCGGAAGCTTCTGTCAAAATTTGGCCCCAAATGTAGTAGTGTGCCATGGGGCACCTTTTGTTATAATATAATGCCATTCAAGTTAAAGAATGCAGTAGCTACATATCCACAGGCAATGACAACAATCTTCCATGATATGATACACAAAATCCTTGAAGACTATGTGGATGATATCCTTGCCAAATTAAAGACACGGCTGGAACACCTTGAAATCATTGAGTGTGTGTTCACCCACCTACATCACTATGGCTTAAAGCTAAATATGAAGAAGTGTGTCTTTGGTGTCACATCAGGAAAGTTGTTGGGCTTCATTGTATCATGATGAGGCATTGAGATTGATCCCAAGAAATTCAAATCCATAATAGAAATTCCTCCTCGTACACTCAAGTAGCTAAGAAGCCTATAAGGAAAATTTCAATCAATCCGGAGATTCATATCACAATTGGTAGACAAGAACCAACCATTCACACATCTGCTCCGTAAGGATACTAGCTTCAAGTGGGATCCAATCTGTCAAAGAAGCTTTAACAAGCTAAAATAATACCTAGCTAACTCTCACATTCTTATACTACTAGTACAAGGATGCCCTCTCATCTTTTATATCTCAGCAACTACTACAACACTGAGGGCACTACTAGCACAACTCAATGATAATGGAAAAGAAAGAGCCATCTACTATATTAGTCAAATTCTTGTCGGCTATGATCTCAACTACTTACCAATGGAAAAGGAATGCCTTGCAATGGTGTTCATTACATGCTTAGCCACACCATCAAGCTCGTCTCCAAGGTGGACTCGCTTAAGTATCTACTATCAAGGACAACACTCATAGGCCGAATGGAAAAATGGTTTGTGTTGCTCAGTGAATTTGACATTCAATACATAGAGAGAAAATCAATAAAGGGGAAAGTCATTTCAGATTAGTTAGTTGAAGTACCCCTGATCGATGCATATCCACTGATTATGGAATTTCCTGATGAACATCTTTGCATGATCGATGAACAGGCAGCATGGAAGCTATACTTTGACGGTTCCTACAAATCCCATGCATCAGGGGCAAGAATCCTTTTTGTCACCCCTCAAGGTGACTACATCCCCAAATCATTCAAATTGGGATTCCCATGCTCCAACAATATTGTAGAATATGAAGCACTTATCTCAAGCCTCAAAACAACGATCCAATGGAACATCACAGAACTGCAAGTTTTCATAGATTCACAGCTTATCATCAAGCAAGTCCTAGATGAATTCGAAACTAAGGATGACAAGCTTCTACCCTACAAGGAATTGGTGGATACATTGAAATAACACTTCCTGAGTCTACAGTTCACACAAATACCTAGGCTAAAAAACAAATTTGTCGATGCAATGGAAACTATTAGGTCTTACTAGAGATCCCTTGAGATTCAACGTAGTATGAATTCTTAGTAGAGAAGATACATACACCTACTTATGAGAATGTCAATTTTGAAATGGTGTGCATCTTGGTTGGTCCTTAGTCCCCGTGGTACCACAACATTCATGCCTATTTAAGAAATGGTATCATATCCCCCCACCTCACAAACACCCAACACCAGAACCTTGTTCGCAGAGCTTCCCACTACACTCTTGTAGCCAACACCCTATATCGTCAAGGATATCACAACATCCTCTCTAGGTGTTTAGATTTCAATGAGGCTATCCTGGCTTTACAAGAGGTACACATTGGAATTTGCAGTGCCCACACAAGTGGCATGGTCCTAGAAAAGAAGCTACTTAGATTCAAGTAATATTGGACAACAATGGAGCATGATGCATGTGAGTTCATAAGGAAATGCCTACCATGTCAGCAACAAGCTAATCTGATCCATGCTCCAACACAAGACTTATATCCCATTGTGCCAACATGGCCCTTTTCATGTTGGGACTTTGACCTCATTGGTTTGATCACTTCCCTTTCCTCAAATGGACACAAGTATATCATAACTGCCACTAAATATTTCACAAAGTGGGTTGAGGCAATTCCGCTCATCCTAGCTACAGGCATCCAGATATCCAAGTTAATCCTCTACCATATCATCTGCCGCTTTGGCATCCCTTCCACCATCTTCACAGATCATGGCACACATTTTGAAAACCAACATGTGGATGATCTATGTACTAGACTCCACATCCATTACCATTTCTCCATCCCATAATTTTCTCAAGGAAATGGCCAAGCTGAGGTAACCAATAAAACTATCATCAAGATCCTCAAAAAGGTTGTCAATGATTTCGGTTGTGACTGGAACCTCCAAATTAATCCTTCCCTTTGGACCTACCGCACTTCCTTCTGCACTCCCACAGGCACCACCCCATACTCCCTTGTATATGGTGTCAAAGTCATCTTACCAATCAAGGTTGAGCTACCTTCATTATGTGTATCCATGAAGAATTATACCACAGATGAAGATTATCATGTGGCACGCCTCACACAGTTGGACCTGTTAGATGAGAAGAGGCAGCAAGCATATGATCACCTAGTTGTATACCAGAATCAACTCAAAAGAAGCTACAACAAGAAGGTCCATCCTAGATAGTTCCAAGTGGGTGACATGGTCTTGAAAGAATATCATAAGGTACAAGCAAATCGAGAAAAGAAGAGCAAGTTTGAGCCTACTTGGTTGGGTCCCTATATTGTCACAACATGTTTTGGCTCAGGATCCTATCAGTTTTCAACACCTAAAGGGGAGCCCCTGAAGGATCCTATCAACATCATACATCTAAAGTGGTTCTATGCCTGAACCATCTCTTAAAATTGAAAAAATCCATAAAAATACAAAAAAAAATCAAAAAATGAAAAAAGTAAAGAGAAATAATCATCCAACGGTGAAAACTTGGAAATTCAAGCGCCTTGGACAAGTATGTTGGAAAAAATCTAGAAACATGCACCATACATAGTGGACTAGGCCATTATCTATCAAAATCCCATCCCCCCATCCCCTTAACCCATTCAGCACCCAATCCCACCACCAACCCACATTCCCCATGTGTTCTATTTCTCCAGCATATGCAACACATAAATGAGTTACTATCCCACATCCTGATCTTCCTATGTCTTTTACTTGGAGATCCTCCTTCCTGCATCATGAGCTTTGTATATAACTTTGTCACATGCACATGTTGACCTATCTCAATCCTTGATCTTTTGTACATATCCAATGTAAATATCATCCCCGTACCTTTTGTACTATATCATCACATCCCGTTGTACATATTCTTGTCAGTCCTGCAAAAATTATGCTCAGATAACTTGTCTCACCCAGCCTTATACTTCAACAACATTCTTTTTTGACTATCCTTGATAACATGATTATCCTTGATTCATCACTTGCCAACAACAACAAACCATTCTCTTCATCAAACAGGTCCTTCCAGGATGTATCCTTCCTCATGTCTGACCTAATCTCCCCCCATCAATCAAACACTCAATCTCTCTCCTTGGAAAAGGATGTTTTTTGGATTTATCCCTTTGATTTTGGATTTGGTCCTTTGGATCTTGGTTATCTTTTTAAAAGATTCTCATTGTTCCTCTCCTCAAAGTTGTCATGATCCTTTATGTCATGGTGTGTTGCGAATGACGGCTCTTTGGGGCAAGGTCTTTTGATCATCTTGTTTCTACATGTGAGTCAGTCTGATATGACCCTTGCACGTTCCACATGTGATATTTCGGGTTACATGGTGCACTTTGGAAATATTGTTTGTTTGTGGGTTCTCCAGCATTTTTTCTACCATGCATCCTCATGGATTCATGTGTGATGTTGGGGAAACCCTTGTGTGTCTTTTTGTGTTAGTCCTCTGCAATGTTGGTGACAAGGCCTTGCATTCCTAAGTAACCTTGGCAGGTCTCTAATGTTTCTATATCAAACTAGGTTGTGCTCTCCACATTTATGCAATGAAATCCCCCTGTCCCATTATTTGTATATAGATTTATCTTGCATTCATGCATCTTTTCTCATGGCCGAACTTTTGTTTACTGCATTTCCCCTCTCCTTCCTCCACTTCCTTCCCGCTTGGGTTCTTTTCGAGAAAATTCCACAAAGATTTTTCTTTGTGTTATTTTCTCAAGGAGGCACAACCCCTTACCACCTAAATCTTGCCGAGGGCATCTTATTTTCTTGTCTTTGATGCAACACCACTTGCGGTGTCGCATCAAAGAGGGGAAAAATGTAGACACCTAAAAATCCAACTTATTAATGAAATGTATTTTTATTAATAAAAGTCCTGATGACATCATAATTATTTATTTAATTAATTAATTATTATTTTTATATTCCCTTCCTCTTTTAATTAAATTTATTTAATTAAAGAACCTTTACCAAAAATATTTAAATATCTTCCCCCTCCTATTTATTAAATTATTTTTAAAGTCTTGCTCAACCAAACCCCTTTTAAATAAATTAAATATTTATTTAATTTCCCAAATCCTAAGAATTCTTCTAGACTCTTCTAATCCTATCTCTTTACCCTAATCACTCCCTAACCCCAGTTAAGGGGTGATTCCTAACCCTCTTAACCTTAATGGCTTCCTCTTCTCCAAAGTCAACACCCTCATTAATAACCTCTTACACCCCCATTAATGACCTCTTACACCCTCCTTAATGGCTCTTACAACCCTCTTAATGGTAACCCATCCCCTTCCTTCCATTCTTGTTCCCTTCACACTTCCCCAATATTTCTCACACATGTGTGAGAAACCTTGGTCTCTCAACCCATTAATGCCCATCCCTATCTCTTTGACCCTAAACCCTAACCCTTGATCCTAAACCCCAACCCTTGATCCTAAACCCTAACCATCCTTCCTAACCCAAGCCCTTCCTCAAAATCTATAAATGGGCCTCCTTACATGAGAAAAAAAATCAATCACTCTTTCATTTCCGAGCATTCTTATTATGTTTAATTATATCTAGAATCTCATAGCATATGTTAGGATTGTTAGCTTTCTTTCATGTTTTTCAGTTTCATAATTCATCATAGCATAGCTTACTGGATTAATATTAGTTTATTTTGAGCATTTAAAATCATTTTCAATTCATATCATATCCATACTTAAGGTAAAATGAATCTTGCATCTCATCCATAGCTTAGAATATCATTTTCATCCATTGCATCCCTTGGAACCCTAGGGGCAAAACTAGTTCCCCATACTAGGTTTTGTGACACTTTTGGGGTATCCATGGCTTGTATGTGGTCTTGATCACCTTAGATCTACATTGGGGATACCCTCATTTTTATTTGAGAGCACATCCACATCCCTCTCAAATGAGAAAATCAAACGGGGCTCATGTGCTCCCGTTTTGGCTCAATCTGAGGTGGTGTTCGTGAATAGTTTTACTATATGTCTTGTATTCTAGATTAGTACTAATGTTTGAATATCTTAGTGTGCTCCTGATAGGTTAGGTTCACATCACTCACAATAACATACACACCTAATTGCATACGTAATGTCAATTCTAAAAATGATTAGCTTTCAAATATCCACTAATAGCATTGCATAGAAAGTGTAATTAACATCATGTAGTACCAAGGAATATCTACAATGATATGAAAAATTTGCAAACTAATAAGCTAAAAATACAACTTTCACCATGCATCTCCGCATATCTTCTAAGTTCTTCACACTCAACAACAAAAAGAGATAAAGGAACCTCTATATGTCATTGCCCAAAAATAATGAAGTACAAGTTACAACATATGACCAAAAACCTAGTGATTAGTATAGCTCCACATAAGACCTCACATCTAATGTCATTTGAATCCAAACATTCAAGAAGATAACCAAGACCAAAGACAATTTTCACATAAAAATATATATTTCTCATGTCCTACACACACATCTAAATGCTAAAATGTGATAAGAATGATCTCCTTTGTAAAACCCCAAAGAGAATAGCATCAATAACACCCATCAATTATACCATGTAACGAATCATGGATGTAAGCCTCTTAAACCAAATAAGATCAAATCAAATACATTCCCAATCTAGGAAAATAAGCTAAATACCATATGCTAACTCAACATCCATGAATTCCATCATATATGACTCGCAATCCATAAAATGGTAAACATGTCAACACTCCTTAAATGAAACCTCCCAAACTAGATAATTGTAGCTCAAGATTCATATGCATGAAAATGAAAAACATTAAAAAAATACACCTGAAATAAATAATAGGAAATACCTCTCAAGTGATAAACTATCAAGGAAACTAAGAGTGGTAAATAATCCAAGTCATCATGACTCATCCAAGAACAATCTCCGCATAGGTCCATGTTGAACTCACATCCAACCAAGGCATAGGATCCTCAAACTTTCTATTGAAACCTCATCAAGATTAATGGTCTCAACACATATTTAAAATTAAATTAACTCCAAGCCTCACATATTTCATCAAGAATCTATGAGAACTTGTGACTTACCAATCCATGCCAAACTCAAAAATGCAACATAGAATCATCATGAAGAAATCAAGAAAATGATCATGTAATCAATATCAAGAAAACTAAACAAAATCATTGTCAAAGTTCAACTACAAAATTAGGAAATAAACATGACATCATGATCTCACATCTTCTAGAAAGAGATCATATGTTCAAATGAACACATCAAATCACATGTATCATGTTAAAACTCTAATGTCCACAAACAATCTAAGTATACCATGACATAATACAAACATCTTCTCAAACAAGGATAATGTGTCAAACAAAAAATCATGAAAATCACCTCAACTAAAGCCCACAAGATCCTCCATGGCTCTAATATATCAACATCTCCAAATCATCTAGAGATAATAGTCTCTTGTCAATGAAACATACACTACAAATGATCATCCACCATCAAATGGTGAATTTGTATCATTGCCACAAGCTCCCACTAAACCATGATACTGAGATTGTAGTGCCCACCCATAGTTTGCTTTCAGTTTTATATTGTCAAGCTCTTTTAGGCCACTTTTATGTGTGTGATGATATTTCAGTTATTATGTGGTTTTAGATGTATGACATTACATGGTGATTTTGATGATTGAATAATTATAGATACTATATATTTGTAATTGGATGATGTTAGTTATTTTAATGTTGATTATTTACATGTTTAAAATGATGTTTATGGTTGTGATTATACTTACCCCATACTTGCATGTGTATGGTCATCATGTATGCTTTTACTTTTCTATTTGACATGTTTGATATGGTTGAGGGACGGAGTTGTAGTTACCTTCTTGTGGGATCCACACAACGTCTCGTATGTACATGCATGTACATACATACATACATACATACATACATACATATATATATATATATATGCTCATCTTTTTTGTAGGTTTGCAGGTACCGGGCATCGACTTCCCTCAATTGTTAGGATGAGTGTGCCCTGTCTCAAGTTTCAATGGCAAAAGAGGGAGATAATATTCAAATCCAAACTAAGCCATTCTATTGTCCTGAAATAGTGGACAAGATTCTGATATTTTACCCTTCCTAAATTCATTCAGGTGACATGAGTTTATAGTCCTTTCCTTGAGCATGGTTATGGTTCTTTAAGTTCCGTTGATTTATGGTTGGTTGATATGATTGCTATAATTAGATAATTTATTTAAATTAATTACATGTAATTTAAATAATTAGATCTTGCTATTTTTAGCTATTTAAATGTGAAGTATTTAATTAATAAAAATTAAATAGATACATTTATTAAATTTAATGGTTTAATTAAAGGCTTATTGTGGAAATAAAGATATTTAATTAATAAAAATTAATTAAATACATTCACTTTAAAATTTAATTATTTATAAAATTCAACTTTTTGAATAAGAGGTATTTATTAATTGAAAAAATAAATAACATGTGGAAAAATAACATTAGACTAAATGTTATTATTTAATTTAATTCAAATACACTTTAGTTGCACAATCAAATTGAAATAAATAAATAACAAGAAGAAAATGAGACTTGAGTTCAAATCTGAAATTGAAGGGAATTAGGGAATTGATGAAAACAAGGCTATGAGTGGAGTTGAGTTCCAAATTTTTCATGTGGAATTCAATTTCCTATATTGAGAAAGTTTGGTCATTATGCTCAACACACAGGTTTGGAGAATTTTTGGGTGAAGGATTTAATTTGGACGAAATTTATGTGAGAGCTTAGATTGTCTTTGTTTCTAGCCTTTCACATTATTCGTTTGGTGGTTTGAGGTAGGATTTAGAAACCCTTGTGATTGTATTTATTTATTTTATTTCTAAAATGAGTGTCTTCTTTGTGCCTATCAGATCTGGATAATTTGGTTGTTTATGATTCTTTCCATGTTAGAATTCTGGAAAAATGATTGTAGGAAAATGGGTGTGTGTGAATGCAATTCTTGATTCAATGTTGCTTGAATTGAATTAGGGTTTTAAATTAATGGAATTATTAGAATTTAGATTATTGATAGTTGAAATTTTATGAAAGAAAACTTTGTCTGGAAACCCTAGGTTGAAATTTTACAGTAATTCTTTAGGGAGAATTCAGATCTGTATAGGGTTGTAAAAAAAGGATCAATTAAAACCTTAGAAAAAAAATTTAGAAAATACCCAAATTAATTTGTGCATCTAAGGCTTTCAATTTGTCTGTTAAGAGAATGTTTATACATGTTTCTTATTCAATCAAAAATTTAGCGTCTATATAAATATGTATATATCCATCTCATTATTTTCAAAAATTGTGTGTGTGTGTGTGTGTGTGTGTGTGTGTGTGTGTGTGTGTGTGTATGTATGTATATATATATATATGTGTGTGCGTGTATATATGTGTATATATATATGTGTGTATATGTATATATATATATACATATATATATATAT